>PVIR01005417.1:0-72351 GCA_004026965.1 Petromus typicus
GCAATCCTCCTGCCTCTGCCTCCCGAGTGCTGGGATTACAGGCGTGAGCCACCACACCCGGCACTGTGGTATGTGGTACTGGTTGCTGCTGGGGGTGAGTCTCCACACCCAGTATTGTTATGTGGTTACCGGGGAATCGAACCCGGGTCCTTGCGCTTGCAAGACAGGCGCCGGAACCACTGAGCTAACTCCCCGGCCCTCTTCTCTTCTTTTTGAGACAAGGTCTCACTATGTAGTTCTGGCTTTCCTTCAAATTACTATGTGGCCCAGGTGAATCTTAAACTACTGGCAATCCCTCAAGATTCCTTGAATAATGAGATGAACAGTATTCTGGCAAATTCGTAGTTAATGAGAAATAACAAAGTTGAGAGGAGAGTATATACGGGGATATGATTTTTCACCTATTAACTGGCTAAGCTTGTTTGGTTCCTTCACCTGTTCAGCCTTGCTGGCTCTTTGAGCTTTGGTGGACAATATTGTTTTGGATTTATAACCTTCATTGACCTTATTGTTTAGATGGAGAACTCAGTTGAGAATTTCTGTGACAAGGCATCTCTGCCAGAGACTCACTCCAAGACACTGTGGGTGGGCCTCCCTCGGGGTCAGGACACAGGTGAGCCATGCAGGTGTGATGGGAGAATCCGGAAGTCACCCCTCAGTGTGCCATGCAGAGCTCCTCCCTCCAAGATCTGACTTGAGAGGACGTTTGAGAAGGCAGTGTTCAGTCCTCTCTGAGTATTTAAGTTAGATCAAACTTAACCTGTGTCAGGTTAGAGCATTAAAAAACTATGTTTTAGCCTCCATAATTTAACCCTGTAAGAGATGCCGTTAGCGAGTTTTATTTCATCACACTGTCCTTTTATTGATTGTATGTACAATATCATTATACATACAGCATCGCCATTTCTAATGAGACTGTTGTTAAAAGGTTTGATGCTGTACATAGAATATTTTTCTTGCATTCCGCTTACTAGGCTTGTTTATATATTTGTAACCACCTAACACTGGTGGCGTAACCACTGATAACTCTTCCACAGGTGATTCCATAGATCAGCACTCTGGGCCTGGTGTAGCTGCATGGACGTTCTGCACGGCTGGGCTTCTTCACGTGTCCCTGGGCAGCTGCAGAACGGGGTGCCTGGTCTTGGCTGGGTTTTCACATGTATGAGGCCCTGCTGTGGTCGGTGTGATTTCTGTCTGCAAGATGATACGGGCTTGTTCCCATGGCAGTGTCTAAGGCCCCTAGAGGAAAGCAGAGTGTGCAGAGCTTCTTGAGTGCAGGACTTTGAACTGGTATACCATTTCTTTTATGTATTCTTTTCTCTAAAGCAAGGTAAACCACAGTCTAGCACAGATTCAGAGGGTGAGAAAGAGACTCCAGAACCAAGTTATGAATCCAACATTGCATACTGGAGAAACTAAACCAGTTCTTACATGGGAAATGCCTCAGCAGGTATGCAGCAGGGGGGAGTATTTAATCACTGAAAATAAAGAAGGAAGTATAACTTCGTTCACATGGCCTGAATTCTGTTAGTCCTCCTTCCTGGGTAGTGTTCTTTCTTCTTTGACTCCCTCTCTCCTTCATTCTCCTGGTGGATGATACTAAGTCAGAAGGGAGCACTGTCCGTTCATTTATACTTAGTTCATGTTAAAGAAAATGTGACTTTCACAACCTTCGCCTGCACACTAATCGGTAAAATACCATGGCCATTTATTTTATCTGTTGGAGCCTTGCATAACAGCTGTCTTCTCAGGATGGAAACAACATTTTTAACACCAATAGATTCTTAGGCTTTTCTGACAGGAAATATTTTTGAAGATGTATATAATCAGTTATGGAGTTTGCTTTTCAATACACTTTTCCTGCAAAAGTCAATCACAAATGTTCTTGAAATAGCATTTTGAAAGGGTTTGTTTTCTCTAGCATGTTCCATGAAATGGTCATGCTTGAGCTTGAGACTTTTTAGTTAGATGGAGGCTATGTATTTAATTTGTGTCTTGGCCCCTCTCTAACCAGTCGGTGTGCATAAACTTCATGTCCTAAGAAAAAGGAAGTAGTTGGGGTCTGGCTCTAGCCTTTTTCTTATAAAACCAGTTTCACCTTTTGTCTCCTTTGATTGGCCTGTTTTACTTCTCAGACTCTTACCACAGACCATTTTAGTTTTTCAACTCACCCATATACACCACAAGCCCCACCCCCAAAAGAGGAGCGTTTTTCTGAAACTCCTCTTGCTTCTCTGCCTTTTCTGGATAGAGAAGGAGTGGAAACACCCCTCTTCCATTTTGAAAATGTCGTCTGTACCCATGTGCCCGCTTCACTCATTCACTTCATCACTCATCTGTCCATGCCAGCATTCACTCATTGGTTGGCTGATGCCAGCGGTGTTACAGACACGTGCTGAGTGCTGCTGATAGAAAGACAGGCTTTGGCCGGGCAGAGTGAGTCATGCCTGTTAAAGCAGCTTTGCAGGAGATGGATGCAGGAGGCTCACAATTGGAGGCTGGATGTAGCTCAGCACTAGAGTGCTTGCATACACTATGCCTTGGGTTTAACTCCTAGTTAACTGAGCACAGAGTGGGTGGATAACAACTTCTAGCCCTATCTTGTTGGATTTGACCTTGTTATGAGGCACAGTAAGTGAAAATTGTGTGGCCAGGACCTTAAGACAATTGGAAACAAAGGCATTGGGAGCTTCGGGGCTGAGGGGGAGACCTCTTATGCTTTCCTTCCTTGGGCCTTACATGCACACATTTAGAGAGTTAGACAAGGCTGCGGGAGTGTGTGAGGAATGGTTGCCTGACGAGGGTGGGTTGAGGAGTGGTCAGGGCCCGGAGCTGCCCGTCCACTTGGCTGGTGCTGAGGCTCGTAGGAAGAGTGGTAGTGAATAAACCCAGTGTGTGCTCCCTTCCTGAAATGCAGCTGGTTAACGTCTGAGAGCCCACTACCAGTGAGTCTAGATATTTTCTGTACTTATCCTATTTTTAGTAAATCTTTGATGCATCATCTCTTCTAGAGACTACCACATTGGGGCCAATAAAGATTAAATAATATCCCCAACGTCACATAAGCAGTGAGAACCAGAGTTGAGGATTCAAACCCAGCTTGTCTCTCTTGAGGTGAATTCTAATTATAATAAAATGCACACGGAAGAACTAGAATATTAAAATAATAGTATTGATAACTTTCATAGAGAGCGGCAGCATCTGCAGAAATGTTCTGTTCATGTGAAGCTCTGACTGCCTTCCCTCAGGCTCTGTGTGTGGCCGCGCAGTCTGCAAAGTGGCCTCCTTGTGCTTGTGTTGCCATCACAGGTCTGACTTCGGAGGCTGTGCTTCTGGTTCATATTAATTATTTCACGTAAGTTGTCCTCTTACTTTGTTTTTTTTTTTGTTTTGTTTTGTTTTTGTTTTGTTTTTGGTTTTTTTTTGAGACAGGGTCTTGCTTAGTGGTTCAGGCTGGCCCTGAGCTCAGCCTCAAACTCACATCACAGCAATCCTCCTACCTCTGCCTCCCAAGTGCTGGGATTACAGGCATGAGCCACCACGCCCGGCACGGTGGCATGTGGTACTGGTTGCTGCTGGGCGTGAGTCTCCATGCCCAGTATTGTTATGTGGCTGCCAGGGATCCAACCCGGTCCTTGTGCTTGCAAGACAGGTGCTGGGACCACTGGGCTAAATCCCCGGCCCCTGTCCTCTTACTTTTAAAGCCTAGATGAATAGACAGGGAAGCAAAGTAGGGAGCTAGGTAGTTACTTCATCATATGTAATTTGCTATTAGTTAGGTGTTTTGGGAATAATTTCTACTCCAAGCATAGCATATTTAAATTACTACAGGGTTATCACTTATGTGTCTTATTGAAATGTTCACACACGTAAAAGCACAGAAAAATTTCCCAGACAATCTGTCAATCACTGGGGAATGAATTCAAGCAGGAAAATGTGCTTGTGTTCTTTACATGGGAAACTAGATAGTGATTTACCCTAATGGAGGATACCCTGAGGAATGTGTAGGGTCACCCCTTCCCCCAGATCAAAGTGTCATTGACTCTGGTCCTCATCACCCACCTGGACTGTAAGTTGTTTTAAGTGATGTTAAGTTCTTGTAAGTGATAAATTCTTTTGTTCCATTCTGTATCTGTGACCATACAAACCTTATGCTATCATTGCCCCTAGTAATGATAAAAAATACCTAGTAAAGAAATTCAAAATTATGGTCCCAGAACAGCTGATCTAAGGGCTGGAGTGAGATGGCTCTGGGACTTCTAATCAGGCAGGTAGCAAAGAACGGCCTTGAAAAGAAAGGTCACAGAAGTTTGTGTGCAGAGCTGATGTCCAAATCTGGGGCAGTTTGAACACCAAAATAATAAAATGCAGCAAGAATGATGAATAATCTGGAGAAAGGTAGTCAGTTGTTACTGATAGTGCATGAATGCTTGGGCACAGGGAGGCTGGGGAGAGGGATCATAGAGACAGGAGAGATTCCCATGCGCCCGATGCTGAATGCCAGCCAGTAAGTGTGGTGGGTGCTGAGCAGGGTGGCCAGCCAGTACATACAGGCTGTGAGGCTCCTCAGTGGATTAGGGGTCTGCTCAGGGGTAGATGAGGAATAAGATATTTGTGTGGTGAAAAAGTATCCCACAAATTGCTCATTAGTTCAAGAGAAAAATAATAATTAAGTGGAAAAATTGGAGCACACTTCGATCAAGATCAAAATTGGCATCACCATGGAGAGACATGCATACTTCTGTATCTGCAGATGAAATACCCTGAGAAAGACAGTTCCCTGTATGGGATTCTGGCCAAGACAGTGGACCCTAAGACTGGTCTTCAAAAACATCAAACATGCTCCATTGAAAAGCAGAGAAAAAAGAATGCTCCATTGAAAAACAGAGAAAAAAGAATTTTATATCTTTCCAAAGTACCTCTGCCAGAAAACCCAAAGAAGGACTGGAAATGGTGTGTAGTAGAGGAGTCGTCTAAGGAGATGTGACAACTTAATGTAACACTGGACTCTAAACTAGATCCTCTACTTAGATGTTGAGTGGTACAGCAGAGAAATATCATACAGGTCATTACTGGATCAAATGACAAACTCAAATATGAGTAGTTAGTTAAAATATTATCAGTCTTCTTTTTCCTTAAGTTGGTAATTGAACTGGAGTAGTGCTTATTCCAGAGAGTATTTTTGTTCTTAGAAAATAGATTTAGGTGATAAATCCATGATATGTGTAGCTTGTGAATAGCTCAGTGGAAACAAGCCACACACATACACTTTCCTCACATCTGTAAATACACATTGTACAGAGTGTACACAAAAAGCAAATGATAAAATATTAATGATAGAAATAAACAACAACAGATGAATCTGGGTAAAGGATGGAACAGTTTGTAAGCATTTGCACTATTATATCCTTTTTGTTTACTTGTTTGCTGTTTGTGAGACAGGGTCTTGCTCAGTCAGGTTGGCCTTGAGCTATCTATGTAGCTTAGGCTGGCCTTTTATGGCAATACTGCCTCAGCCTGCTCAGTGCTGGGATTACAGGTATGCTCCAATACATCCGGCCCTGTACTGTTTGCATTGTTGTAATTTTTAAATTTGAAATTATTTTCTAGTCCTAAAATTAAAATGTTTGCAAACATTTTGACCAAATCAATTTTTGATTTCTAAGTAAATATTTCTTTTATTTTCTGTCCTCTCTCTCGTCTTCTTCCCACGTGCTGTCTCTAGAAGTCCAAGGCCTGTGAGAAGGCCATCTGTGTGGGCCAGACAGTCATCACGAAGCATCGGAACACCCGCTACTACAGCTGCAGGGTGATGGCTGTGACGTCGCAGACCTTCTACGAGGTCATGTTTGATGACGGCTCCTTCAGCAGGGACACGTTTCCTGAAGACATCGTGGTGAGTAGGTCCCTGCGTCGCTGGTATAATTTGTGTGGAGACCAAAGCTGCGGGACGTTGGCAGCATTTCCTTCCACTTTGAGCATTGATGTCCTGTCATATTCATGGCTTCATTATCCTAAGTAGTGTCCATGTGAACTTAGACTGATTTTCTGCATAATATATAAAGAAAAGAAATTTATTTCTCATAGTTCTGGAAGCTTCTGACCTAGGTCGAGGCTCAGGGCTTTGGTCTGGTGAGGGCCTCTTGCTGCACCCCATGAGAGGGGCGAGATTGCCACAGAGGGAAAGCCCTGGTTCCACTGGCAACAGAGCAGTCCTCATGACCCAGTAACCCCTGCACCGCTGTCTTGTAACACTGTAGTGTCACATTAGCAAGGCCTGACGTCCGGAGACATGTTCAGACTGTACCAGAAGTAAATCTGCCACTTCTTTTCTTCTACAAAAATTAGCAAATTTTAATCCCTTTATTTTTTGTTGAATTTGTTTGTGTGTTTAGATCCTTGGAAGTTTCACATGGGAATAACAAAAGCCACACAGACGAACGGCTGCAGTGTATACAGAGCTTCCTAACTGTGGCTCAGGCCAGATGTTGTGTGTTTGGCTCCCCTCCTTCCTCTGCTACCTTAGGGA
The DNA here is from genome assembly GCA_004026965.1 of Petromus typicus. Classification (NCBI taxonomy): domain Eukaryota; kingdom Metazoa; phylum Chordata; class Mammalia; order Rodentia; family Petromuridae; genus Petromus; species Petromus typicus. The sequence goes on from PVIR01005417.1 coordinate 6,533, forward strand.
ACCGGGTTGGTTCCGAGGAGTCACTGACTGCGTCAGGACTGCAGGCTGACTTGGCTCTGGGCTTGCTTTTTGAGCAGGTGTTCCACAGGAGACATGCTATGCGCAGGTTTTTCCCATAGAGACCACTTCCCAAAGGGGGACCTCAGAGGAGTCACTGGGGATCCTGTTGTCCCTCTTTCTGGTTGGGTGAGTGGGGAGCTGAGCTGTAATAAAATGCCCTTCTCTTGTCCGCACTGTTCTGTGGATGCTGTGGTTTTCTTTGTAGTTGGAAAGATGTTTCTTGAATGACTAATAGTAATAATTGAGCATTGTGTACAAGCAGAAGCTTAGATACAACCCCAGGAGATCGCTCATAAATATTTCTGTGATTTTAGTCTGCTGGACCTGAAGAAACATTGATTCAGCCGACTTTGTTATGCTTCCTCTCATGCCATTGAGAGTGACAAGTACGGAAACAGAAGTGATCATGTTTGAGAGCTTTCCAAAGCAAATGAGCTCAGAAAACTAAAACTAAAACCCGAAGCCTTGCCCATATTCCAGGACAGTGAATTAGTCTGTTAGCAGGCTTCTAAAGGAAGCTCCCTTACAGTGTCACCACTGCACCCTGTAACCAGCCATACTTCAGCTGGGGGCTGTGCATCAAACTGGGTGCTGGCGAGCATAGTGAGAAAGGAGTGATCCCTACTCATCAATCTAGGGAGAAGACAGGCTGACTGGGAGGCTGAGCAATCCCAGTCCCAATGTCTGCAGTCAGGCCAAAAGCTCAGCAAGAGCTGACGAGCTGAAATGTGAAGATTGCAGAAATCCACATCCACACCTGTACTCGGTCAGGCAGACAAGGGAGTCCGGCCAGCCACTGAGTGAGTGAGACGAGCACACAGTGAGGAGGCAGTCTGTGTTACTCAGTCTCTCTGTTTACCTGGGAACACCTGAGTAAGGCCGGCCAGGTGTGGCGAGCGCCCTGTGTCTCAGTCAGGTGTCATCGCCCTGCAGTGCCGGGTGTGTGGATGTCAGAAGACACCTGCTGCCAAAAGCTCTGACTTACGGCAGAATCCATTTTCCTTTTGGACAAAGCAGCCCATGGTGCCTGTTTACTCGAAGGAGGACTCTAGACCCACCCTGCTCCCAGTGCAGTTTGGGCTGGTTATCATCTGAGTCCCTGCAATGCAACGACCTTAGAATCAACCAGAATCGAGGTCTGTCTTTCTCACAGAAGTTACTGAACCCAATAAATACCTTTGTGGTTTGTCCACTGGAGTTCATCTGAAATAGAGGAATGTGGGCAGTTTGACTCACACTCTATGATACAATGTAGCATAGATAGTTTATACTGCCCACCGTTGTTCAGGCTGCGGGACCTAAGGCTAACTCATCCCGCTGGTGTGTTGCTATTCACCTGCATGAGAAGTGTCTTTTGGAGAATTAAGATTCTTACCGTAACCGTGTACCAAGCTAAAATCAAAGTGGATAAGAGACCTAAATATTAAAACAGACACACTAAACCTACTGCAAAACAGGTTAGGTAAAACTCTTGAAAACATTGGCTTAGGGAAAGACTTCATGAACAAAACTTCTACAGCACAGGAATTGGCTGAGGAAATCAACAAATGGGACCTCATTCTTTTAAAAAGCTTCTGCACAGCAAAGGAAACCACCAACAGTGCAAATAGGCAACCAACAATGTGGGAAAGAATCTTTACCAGCTGTTCCTCAGATAAAGGGCTACTGTCTAGAATACACAAAGAGCTCAAAAAAATCAGCCCACCCAAATTTAATGACTAATTCAAAAATGGGCATCTGAAATGAACAGATATTTTTCAGAGGAAGAAGTAAGAGCAGCTAAGAAGCATATGAAGAAATGCTCAACATCATTAGTCATTCGAGAGATGCAAATGAAAACAACATTGAGATTTCATCTCACTCCACATAGAATGGCTCCCATTTCAGAATCAGCCAGCGGCAAATGTTGGCGAGGCTGTGGAGAAGAAGGAACCCTTCTCCACTCTTGGTGGGACTGTAGACTCGTACAACCCCTGTGGAGATCAGTTTGGAGAATCCTCAAAAAGCTAGGATTGGCGGTCCCATTTGATCTGGCCATTGCCCTGCTAGGTATATACACACAAGAATTAAAAGACTCATATCACAGTGACATATATGCACCCATGTTTATAGCAGCCCAATTTGTGATTACTACATCTTGGAAACAACCCAAATGTCCATCAACTGGGGAGTGGATAAAAAAGCTGTGGTTCTTCTACAGAATGGAGTATTACTCTGCTACAAAAAACGATAAGTTTGAATCATTTCTACTTAAATGGACATACCTTGAGGATATCCTCATAAGTGAAATAAATAGGGCACAGATAGGTACATATCGCATCTTTTCTCTGGTATGAGAAAATAAGGATGTAAATGAGTCCTAGCATTGTATGTTATATATTGTGAAATAGAAAATGCTCAATGTAAAATAGGGTGAAGGGGGAAAATGTTGAGATTGTAACAAAAAAGTAAGGAAACAAATTTTATGTATATGGGGGGTGGAAGGGTGGGTAGGGCTATGGGAAAAAATGAGAATTAAGTTGTGTCTTATACTGGTACAAATCCCCATTATGGAGTGCAATCATGATGTATATATTTAATGTACCAATAAAGATTTAAAAAAATGAAAAAAAAATATTCTTACCATAGTGGCAAATATGCATCCTTGTTTATAACATCTCAGTTTACAATAGTTAAACCTTGGAAATAGCCCAAATTCCTATGAACAGGAGACTGGATAAAGAAGATGTGGGATTTTTAATTAAATAGAGCATTACTCAGCCATAAAGAATGATAAATTTGAGTCACTTATACTCAAATGGATGTGCCTTGAGGGCATACTCATAAGTCAAATAAATAGGACACAGAGGTGTAAATACAGTATCGTTTCTGTTACAGGTGTAAGGTGTAACTGAGTTCCAAAATGTATGATAGGTATTGTGAAACAGAAAGAAAATATTCAAAAGGAAAAGGGAAAAGGGGAGTAAGGGTAAGTAAAGAAGAAAAAGAAAAAAAAAGAACGAAAGCAAAGCATATGTATATAGTAGACGGGTTGTAGGGAGGGCAGGGCAATGGGAAAAAATGAGAATCAAGATGTGTCATGTAATGGTACGAACTCTCAGTGTTGAATGTGACACACACACACACATACATATACTTTTGTATGTATGTAGGTATGTATGGACAAGATCATGAGAACAGGAAGACGCAGTACAGTGTGGATGTCTCTTCCAACTTCAGCATCTATGCCTCCCTTAGATGTTCCAACAGGGACACACCATCCAGACATTTGCTCACAGCCCCTGTGTCGGTCGGAGCCAGAATTTGCCATCTCCAGTGAAAACAAGCAGCAGTTGCTGGCTGGGACGAGCTTGGATCTGGCTTTGGGCACCTTTCACTGTGTCAGGCATTGATTGCTTAAGAAGTAAGGATGTGTTAACTCATCCTTTTAACAGCTTTGAGGAATGGCTTGAGCGGTGCAGTCTCTTTGGAAGGAGTTTCAGCTCTTGAGTCTATACAGCGTACTAGATATGTCTGTAAATAAATTAAGGGCACAAATGCTGAAAAATGAGGCTTCTGCTCCCTGCCCTAATAGAAAGTTTCACTAGGACACAAGAAAAATATAAATCATATCTCTTACTGTCTCCATGTCTTACACGTCATGGCAGAATAGTTAACTTGGTGGAAACACAAAGTACTCTTCACAGTCCTTAGAGGAACTTTTTAAAATAGGTGACATACCTGTAGTATCAGAAACTGATAGTAAAAAAGGATCTTTTTCTCTGTCTGAAAACCCTAATCCAAACGGTCTGCATAGCAGACGTGAGTGCCCCTGGGGAGAGCCACTCCCTCACTGCACGTCCAGAGGCCACAGCGTGGCCGGCTGTTGGGCTGCTTTCCCTGGGCCTCAGGTCCTTGGTGGCACAATTGCTAAAAGGCTATAGTACATTTTCAGGTTTTTAACTATGAAAATCAAACTTAAGATGACAAGTTTAGGGCCAGGGATTTAGCTCAGTGGTTCTGACACCTGCCTGGCAAACTCAAGGTCCCAAGTTCTATACTTGGTACCACATACCACAGTGCTAGACATGGTAACTCATGCCTGTAATCCCAGCACTCGGGAGGCTGAGGCAGAAAGATTTCTGTGAGTCTGAGGATGGCCTGGGCTATATAGTGAGTTCAGGGCCAGCCTGAGCTACAGAGCAAGACCCTGTCTTTAAAAACAAAACAAAAACCACGATAATTTTAATTGCCTCAAGTATTTGTGTATGAAGTAAATGTAATCCCTTGTATAGCTGGTGTTTTTGTTCAAAAATGGTAATTTCCTTGTATATAGTTGATGAGTAGTCATTCTCTGAGTCTAGCAGAGAGAACCTTTGAATGCAGGCAGGCCTGCCCTATTTGATCATCAATTCAGTAGTCATTAAAGTGCATATGTGGGGGTTATGTGACTGCAGAGTATTTGGAGCAGTAGGGAGATGCATTCATTGGACTATTGGGAAATTCCTTTCTCTACCTGCTTTATTTCTATGATAGCCAGAAAAACTGTTCAAAACAATCCTCTTTACAGTGCACCTGAAGAATGTATATATCAGCCCCGTTAAACTCAGTGTGCAATCTGTAGCTGTCAGAGGAAGTAATAAAAGATGTATGGCTACACGCCTCCATCTGTCAGTCTATGAAATTGCAACACGCTCCTGATGGATTTTTTTGTCTTTCACTATTTTGATGGGAATGAAATCGCCCATCTGGAAGAACTCAGCAAGTGCAGAGGCTCCAGGGCTTCTCCTGGGCCAGTCTGCAGCCCAGGTTAGAGAGCATCAGGCCGTAGGGCGTGGGCTGCTTCTTCCCCCTGGAGCTTGCAGCCCGGGTGAGGGAGGTGGAGACTCAGCGTGGACGGGAATGTTCCATGCAGAAACCCTGGGGAGCGAGCAGAAACAGGACTCTTGTAGACTTTAGGAAGCAAGAGTCCACCACCGAAGCTTCCATTAGGACTTGCTATATTTTTCAACTTCTATGGAAGTGTGAAGCAGGACACAAATATGAAAACAGTACTACTCTTCAGGATTTTGAGGGAGGAATAGCATGGCCTTTGGCTTTCAAAGGCTGTAAGTACAAACTGCATTTCTTAGAGGTGCTTTTCTTCCCTCAGCTATACGTAATTCTGTTACATTTATCAGCCTCAGATTTTTTTTTTGCTTTATTAAAAGGAGGATAATAATTTACACCTTGATCATTTCTCAGCCTTTTGGCTAAGATCACTGTAGTATCTGTTCTATTCAGTTTAAGAATTTATACCTTGGGGGTTGTTGAAGGGACTAAATGGAGTCAATGCCCGGCACCTTGTAGGGACAGAGTCACATTGTGGGGGACATTAACTTCAGTCTGTAACCCTCTTCCCTTTTTCTTCTCCATCTAATTCTGCTGCCCTTTCTGGTCCTGATAAAATGTAGGGTTAGAAGATATGCCTTCGAACTTCCTTCGACTTTGTTAAGTTAAAAGGGGGCCTGTATTACGTCCTAGCGTGGTACTAGCAGACCTCGCTGCTTTTAGACATTATCATCCACTTCTCTGCCTTTATGCCTATATTTTTCTGAGAGTTCAAAGTGTGGTTTCACAAGGTTTTCATAACAGAGACAGTTCCAAAGTGAGTTCGCACTGATTTCACGGACGTGATAGGGCCCAAGTCATAAAGAGCCTTGATTCATCCGAGCTCCCGAAGCGGATGGGGCAGTTAGGTCAGGGCCTACCCTGCCGCGCCCTTTCCCGCTGCTTCTTGTTTCCCTGCTCTCGGAGACTTCCCACAAGCCTGCTTCGGGGCTTTGTGCCGCTGTGGTAGGCCTTCCGTCTTTCTTGAGCATGAAATGCATCCTCCAGCTGCCTGTGTGGGAAGCTCTGCAGTGCTCAGGATCCCCCAGTGCCGCCAGGCAGGTGTCGGTGTGGGGATCTGGGTGTTTTAGGGGTATAGAAAATATCCGAGTGGGTTTCTGGAAATAAGCACTTTTCCCAGAAGCAGTCTGTGCTGTGGGATCCTAGGGTACCTTGTGGATATCTGCTCGTTTTCAAATTTTGAGGTACCCTACACAAGTGGTTGTGTAGACCTGCGACTATGGCAGACACCAGTGTGAGCAAGAGACCTCTCTTATCAAGGAGACCACTTCAGCTTTGGGAAGTCACACCTCATCCTAGTCCATTTTTATGTTTACTCCAAAATGATTATTGTTCCTCCACCCTCTACCTCTTCTCCTCCCCCGATAATCAGTTCTTCTAGAATTAGTGGACATTTTTCAGGAAAGGCTGATTAGTGTTACTCAGCTTTCCCCACTGTAATGAAGTGCCTCACACAGGCTCTGTATGAACCAGGAGAGAGTTATCTAACTCACAGCTTTGAGGGCTCAAAGTTCAACATCAGGTGTCCTCACTGGTCTGGCCTCTGATAAAGGGAGATAATTGGCTGAACTTCATGGGGGGAACAAATGGTTTCATAGCCAACCAAAAGAGAGAGAAAGACACACAGAGAGACCACAGCCAGCCAGCCAGCCAGCCAGCCAGCCAGCCACCCACCCACCCACACACACACACACACACACACACACACTCACACACTCACACACTCTCTCTCTCTCTCTCTCTCTCTCTCACTCACACGTCCTGCAGTCCTTTCCGCTGCATACCCCAGGAACCGAAGGTCCTCCCAGTCGGCCTCACCTATTAAAGGTCCAAAGCAACATCCTGATGACCAAGCCTTAAACCATAAGAAATGGTTAAGAAGCCTTCCCAGTTTAGGCTTCTGCACGGACTTCTTGGTGCCGTGCCCTTGATGCCCTTGTTTCTCTGTCTTCACTGTGTGGACCTGGGAGACTGTGTGATAAAAGGTTTCACTGAAGGCCCATTGATTTTTACTTCTATAGGAAGACTCATATCCTTAAAAGAATCCCTGTTATTACTGTAGTTTGAGTCTTTACTCTATTTAAATTTTATTTGCAAGGTTTATAAAAATTTAACTGACAAATTTTATTTGTAAATCTAATTATGCATAAAAATAAGACAAATCTTTTTCCCCTTTATTATTGGTCAAATAATGTGTAAATTTACAGAGTGAAGCATTACTATATTACATTTAGGTAATGAGATCTTTTAGGGTAGTGGTGATATAACTGTGTTTTTTTTGTAAGACAAAAGTTGTTAACATAGAGTGTTTTTCTAAATAGAGCCTGTAGATTCAGGCTTAATTGCAGTGTAGGTACTTTGTGATAAATAAATGGGTTTTGGGTACAGTTGAGTTCTCAGTCTCTAAAAGGTTTGCCGTCACTGTCCTAGGACATCTTAACTGTGATAATAAAGTCAATATGTATATTTCTAACAAATATCACAATTTTTCTAAGCACATAAGTGTTCATAACTTTCATACATTTGTTTAGTAGTTTAAATTCTAAGAATTTTCTTTGAGTAGTACAGTTATTAACAAAACACAATACTGCACCATTCTAAGTACAACTTTAGATGATAGATAGACTTTGTCCAAACCAGGGAAACGCAATATTACCTTTTGGCCAGGGTTTCGCTAACAGAGACTAGAGAATGCCCCAGCTATTTAGTGCTGAATGTGGTTCTCCCTGCAGTTGTGGGACAGGCTCCCAAGAAGCCCTGCTTCTTCCTTGGCTCCTCAGTTCTCCCTGCATCCTGCCCGGGGGCCGTGGCCCGTCTCGTGGATTTCAGCCTCAGGATTCCGTTGTTCAGTCCTTTCCAGGCCCTGGAGTCTGCCTTTTGTGTGACTCTTGATGTTGCCCAGCCAGGCCTGCAGCTTGCAGTCATCCTGCCGCAGCACCCGGGCTGAGCAGTCTGGGCTCTGGGACTCCAGTTTGTGGTGCATGGAACAGCACACCTGTCTCTCTTGGGTTCTTTGCATTCATCCTGGGTAATAATAAGATGTTGAATCCCTTGTTTGAGCTATAATTGTATCCACTTTCTCAAAAAGCGTTAGAAATTTCATTGACCATCATTTTGTAGCTGTCACTTTGATGGTTTCTGTTTAGCACAGGTGCTTCTCTGAAGAAAAGTGTGTCATTGCCCTGATGTCCTGCTCAGGAGATGAGCTTGGTTGCCACGAAGTCACTGTCAGTCATGTTCTTCAAATATGCACCTTCCTCGCTTGACAGTATTGCTCTTATTTCTCCTTTGGTAATTATGTCACAGTGACTGGTTTGTGGAGCTTATTCCCAGGGGATGGGTTCTTGGCATTTCTTTCCTTATCCTTTTCTTTCCAGTAGGAAAGCATTTCATCTTTAGGCTAACAAAATCACAATAACTACTTGAACCTGAGGGCCGTGTTAATTAATTCCGGGACTTCATCATCTCTTCTCAGTATGTACAGTGAGTGCACAAACTCCAGGGCAACCGCCTCCCTGTCTTTGGAAATGTCCAGTGTCCTGTTTTCTGAGCAGTGCACTGAAATCTTATAGCCGTCACGGGGAGTCAGATGCGTGGGCACAGGTGCAGGAATGATGTAGGTACTCTGGACAAAATAAATACCCAAGCAAATTCCGAAGCCAGCATGTTCCCAGAAGCATTCATGTTATAGGGTCTTGAAATGTCTTTAATCTCTCTTTGCTTCTAGATTTTGAAGTGCCCTAGGGTCTCCAGTCAGGCGGCCAGGTGCCCTGATAGTGGCAGACACTGTGTTGATTGAGAGGACCTCTCGTCAGCGAGGTCCCCTCAGCTGTGGGAGGTCCCAGTCCATCGTAGAGCACTTGGGTTGTGCTCATCCACATTGTGGCGCTTGGGCCCTCTTGCCTTACCAGGAGCTGATCTAACAGCTTTACAGAAGAATAGGCTGATAGCTAAGTTCTGTGGACTTTGGTTCACTTAAACATCGTGATGCACCAAAGTGTTTAAGGGAATCACATTGAGGGGGAGAAATAAGCGCCGGGCTGCTGACTTGTAACAAGTTCTCTAATGTTCACTTGTGTGGATTTTACATATTTTGTTTATCCACTTATCAGTTGATTGACATTTTGTTTCCAATTTGGACTATTACAAAACTTTGAACAGTTGTTTTCAAGTCTTTGTACTTTTGTTTCTCTTTGGTAAATATCTAGGAAGGAGACTAGTGGGTTATATGTTGGTATATGCTTTTAGCTTCATAAGAAACTACCAAACTGTTTTCCAGCTGACTGTAACGTTTTGCATTCCCACTAGCAACATTTAGGTTATGGTTTCTCTACACCGTGGCCCAAACTCTACGCACTAACTATTCGTCTGGCTGGGTAATGTCTCTTACTATGATGTAAATCTCTATTTCCCTGATGGCTAGTGATTTTGACCATCTTTTCAGATCCTTATTAGCTATTCATGTATCTTTATGAAAACCCTATTCAATCAGTGGAATATTTGTAATTGTATGGGTTTGGATTGTCTTGAGTTGCAAGATTGTTTTTTAGTTTGTACATGAATCTTTTTTAAAATGTTTACAAATATTTTCTCCTAGTTTTTGTCTTTCCACTTTCTTCATGGTGTATAAAAAGCAAAAGTTAGACATCTTAAGTCCAGTTTATCATCTTGTCCTTTGTCTATCATGACTTCAGTGTTATATGTTAAGAAATTTTCAATTAGCTTAATATGCCAAAGATTTTCCAGTGTATTATCTTTTAGGTGTTTTTAAGTTTTATGTCTTCCATTTAGCTTCTTGGCTGATTTTAAGCTAGCTTTTGTGTATGCTGTGAGATCAAGTCAGCTTTCTAAAATGAAAAACATATTCATACTCAAATAGATGTACTTTGAGGACATACTCATAAGTGAAATAAATACTGCATCTTTTCTCTGATAGGAGAACTGAAAATGTAAATGGCTTCTAGAATGTATGATAGATATATTCAAAGGGAAATGGGGTAGGGGTAAGTACTGAGGGAAAAGAAAAGGTTGTGATGGTTAAAAAAAATGAAACAAAGCTTGTATATATAGTGAGTAGGGGTTGTAGGGTGGTAGGGGAATGGGAAAAAGTGAGAATCAAGTCATGTCATATGCTGGTACAAATTGTCAGTGTTGAGTGTGATCATGCTAGGTATATAAAATATACTTATTTCACAATTTAAAAAATTAATATGAACAATGCACAATTTACTGAAATGTCTGCTGTAGGGAAGGGCAGTGTCCATGTCTATGTTATCGCAGTACAGATCTTAAACGTAGCAGATGCTCACATATGTGGTTTCTTTGTGCTCCTTGACTGTTAACCTTCTCAAAGCTGTACTGTAGGAAGGGGGGATCCATCTAAGTTGACTTCCTTTAACATTAATTCCTAGACATCCTATGGGAAGCTCAATGGCAAGCCTACCTAGTATTCAGACTGTTTGGGAAATATGTATTATTTAAATGTTTAAAATTTGGTTTCAGTACTGTACTTTTTTTGGGGGGGGAATCTGGTTTTGAACTGATAGCGATCCTCCTGTCTCAGCCTTCTGGTGCTTCAGTTATAGGTGGGGTCTATCACCACATCCAGTATTGTGCCTTCTGATTACAGGCGTGAGTCACCACACCCAGCATTGTGGTATGTGGTACTGGGGATTGAATTTGGGACCTTGCACTTGCCAGGCAGACACCGGAACCACTGAGTTAAATCTTCAGCCCCTAAATTTGTTTAGGTCAATGTTTTCAAGATCATATTTAAAACTGGAACCTGTTCTATTTTGCTTAAAAAAAAAAAAAAAGAAAGAAGTAAAAAAATAGTTTTTTTAGTAGTGTAATGGAAATTACTGAAGGGTCATTACTTAAAGGAGAAATTCAACTTTGAATTTTCCATTTTAACTTGAATTTTTTAGCATTTATTCAAGTTTGATGATGTCTGCTGAATTTCATGCTTCTTGAAAACATGGATCATGTCCGTCTGAGTTATTTTTTTGTACTTAGTTCTCAGCACAAGTCCTTGTTTGATCTAAGAGAATTAATAAATAGCTGTTGAATTAAAGACTAAGTCAGTATTAATGGCCATTATAATTAGGCATTCAATTGGTTATGCCAGGTCATACTTTAAATAATTAGTATGTTGCATATTTTGTCTATATCAAGAACTTTTAAAATTTGAGTTCAAGTTCATATTCTAAGTTTCATGTTCTTATAATACAGAGAATAGTCTTTATAGCATCTCTACTCCAGCAAGTAGCTCCCAGGAAAAACCCAAGCTTTTGGAGTTTCAGCTTACACGTGAGACTTTTTCAACATAGGCATCTCTGGCCCTGAAAGATCTGCAGCAACTGGTTTGGGTGAAGTGTGTTGTGTACCGTCCTCTGCTGGGAGAGTGAAGCTGTCTTGGGAGGAGCTGAGGGGCCACGGCTTTGTGGGGGCTTCCGACACCTATACCTGTGTGGGAGCAGGATTTGGGAATGTCTGAACTGTGAATATCTGTGAATATCATTTCTAAATTTCAGGATAGAGATGAATCTGGTTTTGTTTACTAGAAAAGAAAAATAATGAAAATCTAGTACCTGTGTTCATTATTGACCTTTCAGTTTTTCTTGAACTTGAGATGGTACTCTAGACTTCCATGATGCAACATTTTCAACTTTAAAATCTTTCTTTTCACATAGCTTTATTCTGACCTACAACCTAAATACTGTGACCTTGAGTGTGGTATAATTGGGTTAGTGTCCACATGCTTCATAGATGCCTGGAAATTTCCAGGGTTGGCCTTCTGGTGACTCTTTTGCAAGCTTTGCTTTCTTCTTGCTATTTCTGAAATATATGCTAGAAGAACCAACTTCCTGAGGTGAATAGTCCACAGGGAGCTGCCTGTTCACAAGCCATTTTATATTATCTTTCACTGCTGTCCAACCCCAGATGCAAGCACTCCAGGGCAGAGCAATAAATTGGTGGCACATCCCAGAAAATATGAGGTCCATAAATCAATCAAGAGTTTGTCTATATTTGACCATAGGCTCTAAGTTATTCTGGTAATTGAGTGAGCTTAGATTACCAATGAGAAAAAAAATCAATAAATAATACATCTTACTAATCAAACTTGATTATTTACAAATAAATTATTCATTTTTAGGTAATCTTGCTTTTCTCAGTACATCATGTCAATTAAAATTACAATCATAATTAAATAATATTTTGAGAAAAGGAGAAAAATGAGGTAAAGAACCACGGAGAGTATCTTCCTGTGGTGAGAGCGTGCTGTGCTGACGGGTCATGAGCAGGTCGACGCTGTGCGCCCCTGTGCCTTCGGGCGGTGTGTATGCTTCTGTAGGCCAGTCACCCGGACACTCTTGATTTCTCATCTTTATAAAAGAGAGGCTATGTTTGGAAATCTTCTCTGTGTTAAATATTCTATCCAGTGCCATTAAAGAACTTCACTTGTACAATGTTCAGTTTCCAAATGTACAATATGTTGAATAATGTCACACAGATAATTTTGAGATCAAAGTAAGGATTTCCATCAATACTTAAAGAAGGAGCAATTTGTACTTCCAAAAATGCCTATTATAGATTCAAGAAAATGGAAGAAGTAGTTAAAGTTATGGATATTTTTTAGTAGTGTGGAAATAAGAATATATTAATAGATTTTGGAGGGTTTTTGTATTGGGGATGGAACAGGAACCTTGCGCTTGTGAGGCAGGTGCAGGAACCAGCGAGCTACATCCCTGGCTGTTGTACGCTATTCTTAAAACATGCTTGAATTTACCATGTCTCGCCTTTAATTGAGAATAATCTGACCCATAGCTTCCTTCCTGAGTTTATCATTGACTGTTTGGAGGGGAGTGACAGATAAAATTGAATCTTCCAAAGCAGCTTGTCTAATTTCTTCCATAAAAGAAACATAAGCCTACATTTTGTCTTTACATTCTAAGCGGTCAGTGCTGAAGCCTGCTGAGCAGGCCTGGAGGAAACCTGGGCGCATCGACTCGGGAGAGACTCTGTAATGCTGTGTCCCCCACACGGCAGGCCTGGTCCTGGGCTGCACAGCTTCATTTCTCCCTCTGCCTTTTCTCTTTCTTTTTTCCTAGGTATTTTCTTCCCTTCTTGGTCGAGGAATTTTGAAATGGTCAGTCTATTATATATATATATAAAATTGGATACTTTATGTGAAGTTTTAACATTTACTTCTGTACCAGTAAAACCTATTTCTTACATTATTTATTCTGGGATGCTATGCTATGTCGATAGTTAATGGTTCTCCAGGGTTTTATATTTGTTTTATTTTGTGTTGCATTGTGTTTTACTTTTGTCTTCATTTGCAGGAAGTTGGGAGATGCAGAATGATCGACATAAGAGTGGGTTCTTTCTAGGTGGGAGGAGTTTAGTGGGAACTGAGAAATATTTATGATGCGTAAGTCCTCTTCCTTCTTCAGGAGCCACAGGGCTTATAAAGTTGTAAAAGGCTGATGCTCTTCTTAGAGTCCTTTCCTTTTGCAAACAGAATTCCTGCAAGACCAGGCTATTGATAAACCAATCTCAGTAAGTACTTGTGTGTAGTGATACATGGATTCTCTAGCCAAGGAACATCTTACTCATCAATAAGTGACATTCTTGGCTGAAATTAAAAACAAAACAAAGTTTATGGCAAGTACCTACTATATGTAAGTATTCTTTTTTTCCTATAGTAGGCATAACAGGGCCTAGGCATTGTTCTGGGCCTTTGGAATATGCTAGTGGGAAGTAAAATTGAATTTTCTTTTCCCTTCATGAGTTTAGAATCTAGTGAGAGACATATGATAGTCACAGCATTAAAATTTGCTTTGAATAAAAATTTGGATGATGGAAGTTAGAACCGATTGAAACATTAAAAAGATCTCATATAGGTAGGCAGGCAAGGTGACTCAAGTGAAGACCTGCAAAATGAGCAAACTGGGCCAGGGTCAGAGGAGACTCGCAGGAAGGCAGAAGCGTTTGCGACAGGAGGCCGATGACAAGCCTGGAAGAGGAGAGTACTAGGGTAGGTGGAGCCTTGAAGTCCACATTACAGGGTTGGGGTCACATTGGTAGTCTTGAGCAGAAGTCAACAGGAGATATTTCTTCTGAAACATTTTTAGGAGCTCTAAGGGGTAAACGAATTGGAGTGTGCAGCAGATCAGTTGCGGTGTGTCAGAGGAGAGCCGATGGCACTTGCTTAGGGTGGTGGAAGGTCTGAAAAACACAGGGAAGCAAAATCAGGAGGGCTTGGGGATAGGTTGACAGTGGGGGCTAAGGAAAGAAGAAGGGAGTGAAAATAACTCCCGGGGTTCTGGCTGGCTGAACCAAAGGGAGGTGAGTCCCTCCGAGGGACTTTGGAGGAAGCGAGGCTGCACGTCCAGAATGGTCAGTTCAGACTCTGTTGCACTGGAATTTCTTCTCTATTATGCTTTTCCCACCTAGCGTAGTTCCCTTATTTAAGGCCAGCCCAAGAGCCTGGTTTGCAGGGCACGGTTTTTAGTGGTTGTTATTGTTACTGTCTCGATGTCTCCCTCCCATCCCCAGTTTGACCTGTAAAAGCCAGTCTCAACCATTCTAGCTACTTTGTGCCCTGCTATCAGATGCCCAGGTATCCTGAGGTGCCCCTGCCTTAGGTATATTTGGTTCCCACGTGTTATTGTGTGCACGTCTATACCACTTCAGAACTGTTGTTGAAGAATGCTAACAAACTTTGTTATTTTTTTATTAGAATAACTAAAAATTATATCATAATTGAAGTGTTAGTTGACTACATGGTGTTCATTAGAATCAAGCTTTAAATGAAGACTGTTATCTAGCATGAAAAGAAGAGAGAAGCCCATTCATCAGAAGTCCATTATTTATCAGGAAAAGCCGTGCTATAATCCTCCATGTAATTCTGAACCAGAGCTCCTGGCTTGTGTGTATTCATGAAGCTAAATACACAGCCTTCCTTTCATGTGTTTTTAATCCTTTGTGGATTAAAAGCTCTTGTTTGAGTGAATCTGACAATGCTGTGTTATCTGCAGATCATTTTTATTCTTATTGTCTGGGAATCTGCAAATAGCACAATTCTCTTTAATTTCACATTAAGATTATTTAGATTTGACAGTCTTTTGACAATACAAGAATTGCTTGAGGAGTTTCCGACTTCCCTTTAGGGTAATATTGTTGAGTAAATAGATTGATTCATTATCCTGTCCCCAACCATCTTATTTATCTGTCTACTGTGAGTGACAGACTAGTCTCTGTTGCAGTTTGCTGGTAGTAATTACATATTCCTTTATAAGAAGAGTGATAGGGACATGACTGGTTAAATTTCTGTATTTGCATTTACTCTGAAAGGAAGAACTTGTTTTAATCCACAGGGATAGACACGGTAGCTTACATTGGAGTGTGGAACTGTTCACATTATAATTGATTATTTGGGACTCTCATGAACACATGTATAACTTCAGGGAAATTCTGGATTAATTCATTTGTACCTATATCTCCATGACTTCTATTTTTGGACTTAATACCATCCAAGCTGAATTTTTTGATATATCATATTCTCACAATTCCTTTGGCTTTTCTTCATCCCTTCCTGAATCTTCTTTTTAATGCTCTACTTAAAAAATCACCTCCAGCTGTGCTGGACATGGGGCTACACCCCTGTAATCCCAGCAGTGGGTAGGCTGTGTCAGGACAGCTGGTGTGAGTTCAAGCTTGGGATACATAATGCGAGGCCATTTGAACTGTGCAGTGAGACCCTATCTCAGAAAAGCAAAAATAAATAAATAAAATTCTTTTCTCAAAATCTTGCACTGTGGGCTGTGAAATGAAAAGCTAATTTCTAGCTGGTCCTTGGTGAGTTCCTGCAAATCACATCAGTGTTCATTGTTTCTCTCTAAAGTGGAAACACTGGGCAGCAGATGGTGCAGGGCTTGTCCGGTGCTGGCATACTCTGTTCTTCGTGGTATCATGAAGGAAGAAGAACGTAGACTGGGATTTGAGAAATGTAGCAATGATAGTCCCAACCCTGCCCATATTTCCCATGAGACGTGCTCAGGCCACTGAACGAGGGAATCTTGGCCAACATGTCTCTTGGCTAGAAGCCCTGAGTCACTGTGGCTCAGTTCAGGGTTGGTGCATGGGTGAGACAAGTTGAGGGGCAGTGTGCAACCCCTCTGCCATCCTTGCCCTC
The DNA here is from genome assembly GCA_004026965.1 of Petromus typicus. Lineage (NCBI taxonomy): Eukaryota > Metazoa > Chordata > Mammalia > Rodentia > Petromuridae > Petromus > Petromus typicus. Next base: position 22,662 of record PVIR01005417.1, read on the forward strand.
CCTCTGGCTCGTTGGTGCCTTCCTCAGATTCCTCCTCTATAATCCTGGTAACTGGGTGTCAGAACCATTGTGGGCCCTATTAATTGACAAGTAGCTCAGATCAACTTTTGGTATGATTATTGGGCAAAGCTGTGGCTTCTTTCTGTAAAATCTATTCTTTGCAGCCCCCCAAAGCCAGTCTTGTTTCTTGTCCTCTGAGCAAAACTGAATAAATCTTCTCTTTCACTCACAGTTCTTTGTATTTGTAGAGAACTTCCATGTCCCTCCTAAAGTCTTTTCTAATGTGAACAAAACTTATTCTTCAGTCATAGAGAAAAAATAATTGAATGAACAGAATTGGATTCAGAATGCTTTCTTCCAGGACGCTCGTAGGATGAAATGTTTATAGGCAATATCCTCTCAAAGCAGTGGCCAGATGCCGTGTTGCCAGTGAAAACATGGCCATTCTTCACTTCTCTGCTTTCTACACAGAACGCTTTCCAGAGCAGCTAAGAGGATGGTGAAATGCATTATTTATACAGCTATGAAAGATCATGTTTTCAAAGGATATTTAAAGGCACAATATAATAAATGGACAAATCAGGCTTAAAATTATATATATCATATGATCTCAATCATGTATAAAGTATTAATATGGAAAGGAAAAATCCTCAAAGGAAGTATATCAAAATATTATCTTTGGACTATCTTCTGATTATCTTTGGAGTGTGTAATCATAGATGTTTATTATTTTCAACTTTATCACCGTCTTATAGTTTCCATATGAGCGTTTTTTTTTCCTGGCTTTTTTTTTTTTTGAGAGACACAGTCTCACTTTGTAGTTTAGGCTGGCTCTGAACTTAAACTATGTAGCCTAGGCTAGTCTCATATTCACAGCAATCCTCCTGCCTCTGCCTCCCAAGTGTTAGGATTATAGGCGTGAATCACCATGCTCAAGGTTGTTGTATGTAGTTACCAGGGATTGAATTTGGGACCTTGTGTTCACCAGGCAGACACTGGAACCACTGAGATAAATCTGTAGTCCGAGCATGTTTTATTTTTATAATCAGAAAAAAAATGAAAAAAAACAATTTTAAGGATCTGAACTCTTCTGAGAACTTCTTGCACCCTCCCCCAACTGTCCTTATCTAGATCTTTTCAAATTGTCTTGTCAAAATTTCATTTTAGTTCTGGGATATAGCTATGTAGTGTTAATAATGTCTGCTATGTGCTTCTGCTTTTATACTGCAGTTCTAGGAGTTCTGACTTTTTAAAAAAATTACTATCTGCATTTTCCTCCAAAGAGGCACATGAAATAAAAATTCTTATCATTTTTCTCTCATCTGCATATCCTACTGTCCTTTGAGCACCAAAGATGCTCACAAGGTCTCACCTGAGTGAGGTCCCTCCTCACCCTGATGTTGACCTGGCTTATTCCCTGCTTGGCGCCCCACCCCCCAGGGTGTCCAGGTGATCTTGACCAGTGTAGCTGGGGCTGCCTGCTGTTGCCCCACCAACCCCTGCTCATGCATTCATGCCCTTTCATCTTTCTTTGTTTTAGCTTTTGGAGCTGATGTTCATTTTAGAAACCATTCCAGAGAAATCCACCTCAAGCCTTTCTCTGTTTTGTGACATAGATTTTTGTTAATACAGTACAATATTTCATTTGCCTCATGCATTTCAGCCTCTGCTATAAAATGGGAGGGTCTGCTCTATATGGATGGAATTTTTCCCTTCTTCTGATGTGAAGAATTCAAGGCCTGCGATGCTTTTTCCTTACATCTGCAGGGAAAATAGTAGAGGATGCGGTCAGCCCTGTAGCAGTCAGGGCTGCTCATAGGTCCCGACCCAAGGTGGGAAGAGTCACCTGTGTGGCAGACACACCTGAAGTGCGGCTTCGCTCTGCCTACTAACCGTGTGACCCTCGGCTAGGGAGTTACCACCAGTTTTCCTGTTCCAAAAGATGGGGCTAATAAATACGAGGTTACTGTTGGGATTATTGATCTGTAGAGTATCAAACAATTAGCACAATGCCAGCCTATAATAACTATGTATTTTTAGGATCTCTGGTGGTGATCTTTTCACAGTGACAGTAATTTTTGACCAACTGTTTGCCATAAGCATAAGAGTTTCAGTAACATACCTTTATAAAAGGGAAGTTACCAAACAGAAATAAGTGCATATCAGGAATGCTGGACTTACATATTCCCTGTGTGAGTGGAGCATAGTCTGGCCCCTTCAGGAGTCACACGTGGTGGGACCAGTTGGTTGGTTCCAGAGCATGCCTGAGAGTCAGCGCAGGGGGCTGTGGTGACTCCTGTGGCTCATTGAGACCACTTGACACAGTTGGGGGCAGCCTGGGTGGCCACAGGGTCAAGACCGTCAGCGGTGGGTGCCAGAGCCTCTCACAGCGACCCTGTAACGCGCACATGCACACAGGCGTGTGGAAGCTTTAATGTGCAGATCAGTGGTGGCGAGCCTGTTAGAGCCGGAATGCCAAACTACAACCCAGCAGCCTCTTACTTATTGCAGAGTGCCAGTCCTGCAATCAGACATGAGTACTGAGATTTTCATTAAGGAAAAACAACTCATAGATAACATCTTTTGTCTTATTAGAAAAACACAGTAACACACATGACATAGATTCACCACCTGGCATAGATTATTATGTCTTCCCAGGTCGTCCTGGGTGGTTACTCACTCAATGTATATGTGGGGGAGACCTGAGGAATTTTGGTTAATCCTAGGGGGAGAGTCCCCGGAACAGCTGGTGCTTGGGAGGGTGAGTCCCCTTCCCTGTCGGTTCCCTGTGAGCACGCACACCCCCTTGAATCGCAGGGACTTGTGTGTATGTTGGAGTTCACAGCTGGATCTGAATCCTTTGAGAGAGGACTGGGTCTGTTTGTCTTTCCCTGGAGCCAGCCCTAGAGGACATGCTTGGTGTGTGCCAGAGGCAGGAGGAGATCTTGCTCTAAGCAAATAATTGGTTTCCTGCACATTCCCAGTTTCAAGATGGCAGCGAGCCTCTAGCCAGTGTCCGGTGTGCCCGCTGGGGCCCACGTGCCTGCTGCCAGCTGCATCGCTCCTCTGGGCCCGGGCAAGCTGGCTTAGTGTTACTTCTGTTTCTAGTTGTTAGCTTTCATTGTGGTTCCTCACTTTGAAGGAACAGAAATGATTTCCAAAAATGCTGCTTTTGTATATGTTATGCCTTTTCTTTTGCATGCCAGAATCTCAATATTTCTAATAATATAAAGATTGATTTCTTTAATAAATACATTTACTGAGCCCTGAAACTATAGTAACTTTCAGGATCGTGAGTCAACCTCTCTCTGGGCTTCCCATTCCGTTTCTGGGCATTTTACTCTCTCTTGGCTGTGGCTGAAGGGGGAGTGCACACCAGCGAGCCAGCTGGCCTTGAAGACGTCACAGTGGGGGGGGGGGTCAGTGGTGTTTGCTTTGACTAGGTGACGGTCAGGCAGATGATAGGTGTGGCCATGTGTCATAGGTCACAGAGCTCAGACGCTTGAGCAAGCAAGAAGGGTGTTGCTCCACCTCAACTGTGGTACCCCTAGTCCCTTGGGGTACAGAAGTGGGTGTGATTGTGTTTCTTTTAAAAAGAGAAAGTCTGTTAAGGAAAATTTGCCTTTAGATGTCGTGTTTTCCAGGGATGGCCCCATTCCATTAGCCCTGATCCTGCGATGACAGTGCTCTGTAACCAGGAAAGAATGTACTTAGGTGACTTGGGATGGGAGAGTCCACATTTCTTTCAAGCATATAAAGAGAGTCTTAGTGTAAAACAAAGATGACAGAGGAAATGGCATAGGATTGATTCTTTTTTGTGAGTTATGGAATGAATAGTCTAAGCTGCAAGTTAAAATGCACTAACTTTCTAGAAGGCTGGGCCGAGCGTCACGTTGTCTGGGAGGGTGCTCAGCGTGGACCCACCTCGGACCACGAAGCTGGGGGGAGGCGGGATTAAGGTTAGATTTACTGCGCTAAGGAAATGAGTCTGGTGTGGGATTTTTCAGAACTGATAAAATTAACTTATGGATAGTTTATATGCTCTGTTTACCAAGTAATGCCTATTGGAAGAGTCTGTTCTAAGAATATAGTAATATTTGGACTGAGGCTTATGGAGAAAAATGCACAGTAGCATTATACCTAATAAAAGAAAATTAGAATGATTGATCTAAGTATCTAACAGTAGAAGACTGGTTAAATTAATTGTGACATATCCACAATGTAGTTTAAACTCCATAAAATAGAGCTGTAAAAGAATAATTTATAGCTACAGAAATGCTTGTAATAGCATGCAGTAAGTCTTGACCTACAAACATTTGAGCTGCAACTTTCACAGGTATACTATTGCAGACTCACATCATCAGTTTTGGGAACAAATCTGACTTATGATCCTTCTCCAAAATGGAACTCGTTCATAAGTCAGGGACTTACTATAGAGTACTAAACAGCAAGGCACAAAAGTATGTGTTTGCACCAAAAGACAAGAATTACATGATTCCATTTACATGGAGTTCTTAAGACGGTAAAATTCATGAAGACAGAAAATAACGATGGCTACCAGGGGCTGGGTGGAAGGGCAGTGGGGAGGTGTTTAATGGCTCCAGAGTTTCTGTTGGGGCTCATAAGGGGCTCCAGAGATGAAGGCCGGTCGTGTTTCGCAGCATCGTAACTGTGCTCAGGGCTTTCCCCTGCTGTGGAGTAAGTGGAGGAGCCTGGTGTGAAATGACAGGCCTGTGCTCCGACACATGGCGGCTGTGTGTCTCTGAGAGAGCTCAGCTGAGCTTTGACAAGAAAGAAGTCAGGCCCGCCCGGGTAGCGTTATCTGTATATGAGTATATGTCCTGCATCTACGATGCTGCAATTCTTTAAAAAAATGCATACAAGCGTAGAGTAAATAGTGACAGTGATCACTTCTAGGTAATACCAATGCAGTAAGTCCCCAACTTACCAACGAGTTCCGTTCAGGAGAATGTTTGGAAGTGAGTTCATTCTAACTCCAGCAGATGAAGCTTGTGCCTCCTTGCAGTCTCCCCACATCAGCGCTGCTTCTCCTCCTGCTTCCAGCATCTGGGCTCGGCCTGGGCACCGCCCTGGAGTCGCTGTCGCACTGTTCTGTGAGCACACAGCAGCACAGGGTGGTGGTGTCCACAGACCCCCAGGCTGCTGCCAGCTGTTCACACCTGTGGAGGTGAGGAATGTGAGGTCTGTTCAGATCTTTAAAAAAATCACAAGTCAGGGACTTACTCTATAGGTTTTTCTGTTATTTAAAAAAAAAAAAAATTATCATAGTGTTTTCCCTAGTGAATACACTGAAGTACCAGAATGAAAATTATTTTTAAGAAAGATGATTTTAGAATATTTTCTATCTTTGACAGTCTCCACATGAAGGATGTTTTTGACTTGTTTTTAAAAAACAGTCCAAAGTAGTGTCCCTGTCAGAGCAGCACCACCCTCAAGAAGCCATTCGCTAGAGAAGTGGCAGTGTACCTGTGGCACACATGCCACGGGGGCACCCGGCCCCTGTCAGCATGGGCCAGGTCACCCCAGATCGCCCTGGCAGCCGAGCACTCGGGTCTCACTGCAGTGTTGGTACTTCAGGGTGGGTACATGGTTTGGGGTTGCAGTTTGGGCACTCGGTCTCCAAAGGTTCGCCATCACGGCCTTCCAGCCCGCCGTGGCTCTGGAGCTGGTTTCTTAGCTCTGTGGTGCAGCCCATGGAAATCGTCACATGGGGCAAACGTGCCTTGTGAGCAGGGCATTGTTTTCATTGGCATGCTTCCTTCTCTTCTGTGCATGGGTTTGCTTCTGGGCCCTTTAAATAAAGACTGCATTCTGTGAAGGCACCTAGTTTTTTTATCCCATCCTTAAGTGAAAGGTTTCTCTGCCTGTTTGTGAGAAGAAGGACCTGCTGTTACCCAAATCAGCAGTTACTTACCAGCCAGTCAGAATTGCTGGTGGCAAGCAGCAGAAAATGTTTTGATTTAGGCTTGCCAGAAATTTGGTGGAAAGTTAATGGACAGCTTACGGCATTCCCCAGGACTATAGAACAAGGATCGGGAAACAAAACAGCCCAGCACTTGGGAGCAGAGGAAGGAGGGTCTTTGTGAGTTTGAGGCCAACTTGGGCCGCACAGTGAGTTCAAGGCCAGCCTGGCTACATAGCAAAAGTGTATCTCAAAAGCCCTACAGGAAACAAAAACAAGAAGGTCACTCAGCTGGGACTGTGGGCAGGAGCCCGAGCCAGACCCAGAGCCTGGGCCGCCCGAGAGCCGTCTCCCTCTGCTGTTTCTGCTCTGCTCACAGGCTTAGTCCTCGGCAGGTACCCCCAACTGCCCAGGCCCCTGTGCATGTCTTGGGTGCCAGGGAAGCCGGGAAGGAGCCTGTCAGGCATCAGTCAGCACCTGGAGTGGTGGCCACTCTGCCCCACTGAGCTGGCAAGGGGAGCAGAGGTTTCACACACTGGGCAGCTGACATGTGGTGTGAACACTGCAGTTACACAGGGCGTCAGTCAGTCCTGCGAGTCCCGGCCAGGGTCCAGTCAGAAGCAGGTGATTATTTCAGTGTTGGTGGCTGCTGGCAGCATTTGCTCCAGAGGGACTGGCCAGAGGCTCAAGCTGTGGAATCACGTTTATGGCTTCGTGTGGGGCAGCAGGCTAATGGCCAGGCGCCTGCTCTATGTCTGTGTTCAGTGGCACAGCAGGGGTGCTGAGGACAGGGCCAAAGAGACAGTATTCGAGGACAGTGACTTCTTGGTGTCCTTTTCAAATGGCTTGGTGAGCATTCCAAGTACCACAGCGGTGTCAGCATTCAGACAGTTGGGCTGGCGGTTGAGCTTCTGCCTCGTTCGTGGAACCTGTTCCTAGCTTTGGCGAGCAAGGTGTGACACAGTCGTCGTACTTGGGTTAACTACTCAGCCAAAGACCACTCTCACCTGGGGCTGGTGCTTCTGTCCCGTAGCCTCCACTTCTATTTCCTGTGCCAGCTGCAGGCTCCCGGGCAGCTCCATTCACCAGTGTCCCAGGTTCTAGGCATCTTCACATGTCCCGGAGCTGCACAGTAAGTGACAAACAGCTTATGTCAGGGAAGCATGCTCTTTCCTTCAGCCAGTCTGGACAGCGGCTGAGGAAGGAGCAGTCTTCAGGGTTTTGGCTCATGTCATTGCTGGCTGAGGCGTTAGCTTGCTCCAGCGACACACTAGGAGCTACATCAGGAAGGACCTCTGTGTAACGGCTCTGTGATTAGTGCTTTGAGGGGCCTGGGACCTTCATCTTTAATATGTGCATCCGCCTGGGGCCCACTTTGAGCAGCCGCCCCTGCACCCAGCTGCTCAGGCACAGCCCAAGGAGGCTTTTCAGGGAGATGACAGGCCCTTCAAGCTGTTGCTTTCTACAAATCCCCACTTTTTCTAAACGTGTATGTTCACAATTTGTAGAAGACTTTTCTATTTTTTTTGTTCTTTCCCCCAATGAAATTTTACTCAGAAACCTAATCTATAAATCAAATCTGGGTGCTGCTCTGGTGAGGTGATGCCGCGCTCACTGCGGCCGCCTCACAGGTCCATGGGCTCACGTGACAGGCGTCAGAGTGGGGAGCCGGCCTGGTCTGTCCCCACTCGGGCATCGGGGCAGGGTTGTCTCCTAGTGTTCTGTATACAGTAGGTGGCCAGGAGATTGGGATGAATTAATGACTGTAACAGCGCAGATATCCAGGAATTAGGCCCAACTAAAAAACTTTCCATTTCTTGTCACCAGCCAATATGGTCCTCAGCTCATGTCTTTTTGAAAGCTTTCCACCCTACAGACCCATAGAATATGAGACAGCTGATGAATCGCACTACTTCTTTACAGGGAAAAATTGCTATTACAGAACTAGACTCTTTTGTGTCTTCTTATGGGATGCCTTACAACTGTTCAGGAGATATCTGGGGAATGAGTAATAACTTGTGCATACTGAGTACAATTATGTGTGAATCAAAGCAAACCCACTGGGAGCCGAGTAACTGGGGATATGCAGGTAGCTCTGAGGGCCATGCCTCCTGAGTGCAGAAGCGAAGGCATCGTGGGACACTTTGTCTCATGACATATTGTCTTCTTTTGATGTGAAAAAAGTTCTGGAAGCCAACTGAAATGTCTCCCCAAACTGAAATGACATGAAAGGTAATGAGTGTGACCTTTGTAGCTGATAGGGAGCATTTAGGTGGAAGCTGAGCTATAGAGCTGAGTTCAAGCCTCTTCGATGCCAAGTTAAGATTTGTTGTGAGAAAAGGGTTATTGATAATTAGTAAAAGTGATATCAAACTCTCTTAGACACATAGTTTCTAAAAAGAACTTTAAAAAATTCTTTATCATTTAGTAAAATCATATAGTTTACTAATAAAGCTATCTTTTGCTTTGTTTTTTTTGAAACAGGCTCTCACTTTGTAGTTCAGGCTTGTTGTGAACTTACTATGTAGTCCAGGTTAGCCTTGAATTTACAGTGATCCTCCTGCCTCTGCTTCTCAAGTGCTGGGATTACAGGATTAAATTATGATTTAAAATACTTTACACTTGTGCAGGGGATACTCTGTGGCCTTTAGCCTCATCTTAGTGATAGGGAACCTAAATGCAGAACAGAATTTATTTGGTGGTATATTATAAAGGTTAAACTTTTCTGCAGCCATGTCTGTAATACTGAATCTCTCTCATGCAGAGGTTGTCTAGAAAGTAAGTAGGTGGGGAGGCGCCCATCTGCATTCCCCGGGCTTTGGCTTACCGCTGTTGGGTTCAAATGGCACTTGGAAAAGTACTCCAGAGGGAGAGACGGAGGAGCTTATGACTGACCAAGCAGATGTCAGGGGGCCTGGCTTGTATCTGTGAACGAATGGGTTTCCTAGCACTGGGCCTTGCACTGGACTCCTAGTGATAGTGGGGAGGGAGAGGGCAGGCCCTTCTCTGGAAGGAGTTGCACGCTGGCATGTTTGCTGCCGCCCGCAGCTCCAGAGACGCAGAGAGGAGCTGGGCCCAAGACAGCCAAATGTCTTGCCTCATAGCACCCTGAATATCTCTGCACATTTGTCACAGTGCCTCAGGCAAGTAAAATAAATAACTACCCAACAGGTGCTTCTGCTGATTTAGGTCCACACAACTTAACCATCTCAGTAAGCTCGGTGTCTCCCAGGTGTCACTGTTCCCCTGAACATCCCACGGAGCTCTGTGAGGCGGCCTGTGCCCGAGGTCTGTGACACACAGTCCATGGGACACAGCACCCTTCAGAACTCAGGGGAATGTAGTCCTTCCTCAGCCTCTTGCTAGAGCCTTCGGGGGTGTGAAGAGAGCCCCCCCCCGGGGGGGGGTGTCACAGAGTTTTTGCAGAGGGACGACATCCTCCCCAGATGCGTGCATTCAGCATGGACTTCGAATCTGGGCCTACATACAGAGGAGTGACAACCCACGGGCACTTCTAAAGTGCCACGCACTTCCACGGCTGGTCTTCCCGTTCTGCATGCCTGGAGGTCTCACATGATGAGGGCGGAGAGTAACCTTATTGTCATCGACTAAGTCAGTGTAGACTCTCAGTTCCATAGAGCTCTGAGCATTCAGGGTTGTCTTTGCCCTGAAGGGAAGCATAGTCTACAGTTAGAAAAGTGAACAGCTGGACCTGTCGTGGCTCTAACCTGACAATAATGTGGTCGCCCCTTTATAAGCCAGAGTCTCTATTAATAATATAAAATGCAGGGTGGATTTCTAGTCATAAAGAACTAAACATTTCCTGTGTGTGCTGCTCATTTACACCACTGAACATGCCTTGGCCGCGTTTATGGCTTCGCTGGTCAGGTATGCATTCCAGTCAGTCTCAATGGGCTGATTGGTAAAACGCCAGCATTAGAAAGCCATGAACTGCAAAGTGTGCAAAAACCACAACCCTAAGTGGTCAAGTGTTTAATTCCCTTTGTATTAAAGTGTTAGGATGTTCTACTCAATACTTAGAAGTGTCTTGTGTCCACACTGTCTGGGAAGACACTTCACAGTAACTGACCCCCGTCCCTCGTGCAGTACCTTCCCAAGTGAACTGCACGACTCTGCTGTGACTTTGCTTCAGAGGTTACAGCATGGCCCAGATTAGCGCCACACGGTGACTGAGGGAGGCAGTGGACTGCCACTGCTGGAGGCGCTGGCGAAGCACTGCGTCCTGGGCAGGACACCCTGTGCCTGCTGCGCCTGCTGCACCCGCTGCCGTGCTGCCACTGGCCTTTCCTGCTGCCTCGGCAGTTGGTCCCACCGGCCCTGCTCACTTTGGCTGTCCCTCTGACTCTCTGTCTTCTTTAGCTTCCCTCCATTGGCAAGGCCGACATCTGAAGGAAGCCTCCTGGGAGGCTCAGTTTCCTTGTCAGTAAAATGGGGATAATTAAGAATCTGTCTACTGTTGAGGATGATTATAAGGATAAAATGAGATATATGTTAATAAAGCATTTTGTTAACTGCAAAATGCTGTGTAAAATGTCAGGTGTTATAAATCATTAGCTGTTCTTTTTCTCAGCTAAAGCAGTTTCTCTGCATATTTTAGTTACCTCCTGAACAATTCTTTGACAAATAGCAAATGTAAATGCTGCAGTTTTTTCCTGCTTGGAGTATGGTGGTTTCTTCGCCACTTTATGATGTAGGCTGAATCTTTAAGTACTCCTTTGGCTCATATCACTTTCCCCAAACACCTATGCGAGATCATAATCCATAAAACATGGAGGCAATAACTTCTTCTAATTGCCAGGAGTTCATCATTTGCTAAGTTCTGAGTGCAGTCACTTAGGCATTTGCCTTGAAAAGCCTGTCTCTGTTTCTTTTTTGCAGAGTAGAGACTGTGTGAAGCTGGGCCCTCCTGCGGAGGGAGAAGTCGTCCAAGTCAAGTGGCCTGACGGCAAACTCTATGGGGCAAAATATATTGGATCAAATGTTGCCTACATGTACCAGGTAGGTGCGGGCTGAGAGGGGCGCGGGGTGTCGGAGGGAGCCAGTACATAGAGCACGCCACTGAGCATGAGCCACAGCAACTGGGGACACATTTTATGAAGGAGAAAGTTTTTTTTTAGGGTTTCTTTTTTTTTGAGACAGGGTTTCGCTTTGTGGTTCAGGCTGGCCCTGAGCTCAGCCTCCAACTCACATCACAGCAGTCCTCCTGCCTCTGCCTCCGCCTCCCGAGTGCTGGGATGACAGGCGTGAGCCACCACGCCCGGCACTGTGGTATGTGGTACTGGTTGCTGCTGGGGTGAGTCTCCACACCCAGTATTGTTATGTGGTTACCGGGGAATCGAACCGGGCCCTTGCGCTTGCAAGACAGGCGCCGGAACCACTGAGCTAACTCTCCCGCCCCTGAAGGAGAAAGTTTTAATGCCTAAAGGTTGAAGCTCTGGAGTTTGTTGTTAGGTTGGTTACTGGAAAACTGACATTTGATGAATTCTTTAGCAGAAAAGGAAGCAATAAGATAGATTATTTTACTCTGCTTTCTTACCTGAGCAAGACCCATGGGCTTCTGGTAGTTTTTGCTGGAGAGAAGTATATCGGCTAAAACTCACCCTGGGTTGCACTGGTGCAGTTATGGCCACCTAATGTCCCAAAGAGCTGGTGTTATTACGGGAGTGTTTGTGTGAGGAAGAGCGCAGCGTCCGATGGGCGTTCTCTTCACAAGGAACTCTCCGCAGTGTTAAAGAGTACGTATTTACAAATGAAGTTATGTTATTGCTACTGGAAGTAGTGAGGAGTTTAAAGAAAATAAAGATGACATGGCTAGCACATGTGTGTTTATATTTCTTCAGAAAGGCTTTGGATACATTTATTAGAATGAACACTTTGGAGTATTTTCAGTAACACTGGCAGAAATCAACATTCCAAGCTAAGTGGCAGAGTGAAAAGAAGAAGATTGAAGTAAAAGGAAAAGAAAGCGAGCAAGTTCAGGCCAGTTAAGTTAAAAAAACAGCTTGCAAATTGACAAGACTGCCATTTCAGCAGAGAAACTGTGGAAAGGCTGATAAGGGGAAAGGGCTTAAATGGAAGAGTACATGGTAAGACATATCATCAGGAACTGCAGCACAGGGTGATTCAAGGTGTTCAAAGAAGTTCAAAAAATGTAGGGGAGAATGTTTTTCATGGCCCAGAAAATCCCAAGGGGTTAGGGAAGGGAGGACCTCGATGGGTGGGGTGTGTGTGTGTGCATGTGCACTTTCCCCTTTTGGAGTGGATGTGTGTGCTGGTCACGATGCCTTTGCATATGGTGAGATGACAGCGGTAAGCTGCAGATTCTGATTGTTTATAATCAGGTGGGAGCTGGAGCTTCTTTGTATCAGGTTGTCTGGAAGTAAGGCAACAGCCCCAGCCAGGCTCGTGACACTGGTTGTTTCTGGAAAAGAGGCAGCAGTACCTCACTCAAAAGAAATAGTGACATTCAGTTAAACAGTAAGTGCGAAAGGGAAAGTTTCTTTATGTGCAGTAAACAGCATCATATAATGAGGACACTTTGAAAATCAGTCTAATTAGCAAACTGTGTTAGCTTTAGCTGAATTGATGATGGCCTGCTAATGTCAAACTACGGTCATTTTTACAGACTCACTGAAAAAGCTCAGACTGATATTAAACTGATCTCTCGACCACAAGTAGTGTCAGATTCCTCAGTAAACCCAGTGGCCCTTTGCGATCATTCTGTGTTTTGTGTCTAATTATTCAACTGAACTGTTGACAATGCAAAAGCATGTATAAAAGTAGATATAACTGAAATTACCAAGTGTACGATGCTCAAATGCCTAAAGTGTATCCTAAGTATATCATAACAGTCCTACAGAACAGGTTTCATTGACTCCTATTTTACAAATGGGAGTGGGGTTCAGTGAATGCATTTTTAATAAAAAGAATGCTTTTCTTAATTTTTAAAAAACACAGCTGGTAAAGAGAAGGGGTATACTTTACTCAGCTGCACCACAGTGATGAGGAGCAACTGACCTGCCTGCTGGGTCTGGCTGTGGCTTTCGTGCTTAAATCCCACATCCTGTGACCTGGGAGACTGCTGAGTCCCTAGATCGCGGGACTCTTGGTCGCCCTATTGCTGGCATTCGGTACCATCTTTTAGTTTTGTGATTTGGCTTTTTCTTTTAGAATTTTTGAATTATCTAAAACAAAAGAAAGTAGACACAGGCGGTTCCGCCTCTGCTATCACGTAGTCTAGGTGAGACGACACCTTAACCCAGGCAGAGAGGCTGTTTTGCCAAAGTAAGATCAAGAGGGAACCATTGGTGTTTCGGGCCCTTGGGAAGAGGTAAGAGTGGTCTGTGACAGTCCTTGATTGCCCTCAGCTGTCTCGCCTTGTCGAAGGTTAGCAGTTCATGAGTCAGTTTAATTTTTTTAAAAGGGAAAAGATGTTTAATGACAGTATGTTTTTCAAGCTCCTGCTGACCTTTGTTGTTAGCACAGCACAGCTGCACAGTCTGACTCACCTTTGGACTAGAAGGACCAGTTTATTTATGTTTCTTACAAATGAAAAATTTCAAGGTTAGGGGTATAGATCACTTGCCTAGCACGAACAAGGCCCTAGCTTTGCTCCCAGTACTCATGAAAACAAAGCAGACAGATACTCAGACAGACACAACCTCCTAAGTGGTCGACACACTTGGTGTTCCTCCCAATCCCACTGTTCATTTTCCTCCTGGAAGGGGTTGTATGGCGTAAACCTGAGCCCACACACCTCAGGTTTCTGCTTATTTGGTGCTATCTAAATAGTCAAAATCACTATGAAATTATTTGCTGCAATTCCGATGCAGGACAGAAAGTTTTTATAATATATTTCTCGCACTCGTGAGGTTTCCATGCTATGAAGTGGGGAGACTGGGATTTTCTTGGCTGGTTTGAAGCTTAACTTCGAAAGTTAAAGCTCTGTAAGAACTTGAGAAGTTGTTTTATCTGAGAAGATTATACAAGAGTAGACACATCATCTTCTCTTTCACAGAAAGCGTGGCTGTGTCCGTTCTGTTTTCAGACCCTCTTGAAGAACTGTGGTACTAACAGGACCTGCCTATCTCCTTGCTGAATTTGCCTCTCTTACATACTCTGAGAAATCATTTGATCGGCCCCTACTTTCCTTTTATTTTCTATGTGGGGTATCCTCTTCAAACCTCATATATATGTAAAAATTATATATACATACATATATGTATATATAATTTTTCTTTTTTTTTGAGATATGGTCTCACTTTGTAGTTCAGGCTGGCGCTGAACTAGGGAGCCCAGGCTAACCTGGAACTCAGGGTAATCCCCCTGCCTGTGCCTCCTGAGAGCTGATTACAGGTGGGAGCCACCATGCCCAACATTGTGATATGTGGTTACTAGGGATCGAACTCAGGACCTTGTGCTTGCAGACAGACAATGGAACCACTAAGCCAAATTCCCGACCCTCATACCTCATATTTTAAGATGCCTATGTTCAATAATCTTGGCTGTTTGAAAATATATTTCTGCATTATATATACATATGTATCAACTCCTCATGATAAATGAAATTGTTATATATTGCTAACATATACTATTAAAAATAAATATAAAAGTAAAAATTCCAGTAATTAAAGTAAAATAAAACGTACCTTGTTCTTGCTGTTGGGGATGTAGTTCCATGGAGGAATATTTGCCTAGCATGTGTGAGACCCTAGGTTTGATCCCTAGCAATTGTGCAAAACAAAATTGGACCTTGTTCTTAGTTTGGTAAGGGAAAGAGCTCTTACTTCCTTTAGCACTGGCTGGTTCTGTCAGTTCTGCTTGAGTCCTTTCTACCTTTTTTCAGTAGTTAACTAAAACTCTTAAAAATCATGATATCTTACATTTCCTCAGGTTGAGTTTGAAGATGGATCACAGATAGCAATGAAGAGAGAGGACATCTACACCTTAGACGAAGAGCTCCCCAAGAGAGTAAAGGCTCGTTTCGTAAGTGCTGGCAAATTCCGCTTGGGATCCCGCTAGTGAAGTCTTTGTCCTCTCTGTTTTCTAAACCTTGTAGGAAACATTCTTGGGTCTTTAGGTTAATATTGAAGAAAGCCAAATACTGTTTCCTTATTCAAACCTACTGAATGCAAATCTCAAGTTTGACCAGAAACAGGTAAACCAGTGCATATGTTTACATTTCTAATGAAGTTGAATGATAGTTCAATGCATTAACATGTATGGAAAACACAAAATTTGTTATTGAATATATCCTATGTGCAAAACACCAGAGGTGTACAAAGATATCACGGCTTTTGCTACCTTGTCAGGAGAAGCAGCATTGGAAGGAAGTAGATTAAAGGGACCTCAATGTCAGGGCCTATGTGGTCTCCAGCAGGCTTACTGTGCCATAAGTTTGTATCAGAAGATCACTAATGTTGTGTCTATTCATAAGTAAGATATGCTATCACTCTCACAAGAAAAGATATATACAAAGCCTGAATATTACTGTGGGATTACTAAGGAGTTTTTAAAAAGAGAAAATACTAGTTTCAGCTCTATTAGATGCCATTACGAGATATATAAACATAGATAAAAAAATCTAAACTGAAGTTAATTTAAAAAATACTCAATAATTTAGGTTTTCTATTACTGTTTCATAAAATATTTAGTAGATCCTAAAGTGAAGTTGGTTTTACACATTTAGGATTATATCTACTGTGTTTATAAAATGATAAATCTTACTCAGAGAAATTGGAATAAATGAGGTTTTGCTAACTAAAATGAAATTTCTTCTCTGAATAAATGACGCCCTTATGATAAGCTTTTCTGTGATGTTAGTTACTATACGTTATTTGGTTATTTTGGAAAATTCTTAAAGATTGGGTGGCGTATTCAGCACCCTTTCTTCCATGGGAACCCGGACACAGGGTAACTGCTCTGAGTGAGTGGGGATGCCCTTCCTGCAGCGTCCCAGAGAAGCTCCTTCAGCGGGGATAGTGGAGAAGAGTGTCAGGAACAGCACTGCTGTCCAGCCAGTGAGAAAGGTGGCACCGGGGGCATACACATCGTGAAGAGATTACCTACCAGATGATAACTCGAGAACAAAGAAACGTAAACGTGCCTGTGGTAGAAATGTCAGCTGAGTTCCACAAAACCTAAATAACTTGTGTGTATTTTAACATCTTGAAAAGTTTTGAAAAACTTTCAGGATATTAGAGACCACCGCTTCCCCTCTACATTTCCTATCCCCACGGTCCTTGCCCCCCTCCCCAACCCCAGGCTTCCTGTAGTGTGTAGAGACTCAGAGGTGGAGACCTGAGCAGGTGGCCTTTTGGAAGTCCCTTAAGTCTCTGGTTTTCTGGTCCGTATATGGCTCAACACGCTGCTGCTGAGTTGTGGAGGTTTCACGTACTATCTCTTAATCACACTTGGAGAAAGCTCTTTGCTTTCTGCACTGACCACAAACTTCTTGTCTTACTAGATTTAGCTCCAATACCAGGATGCTTTCTCAGGCAGATTTTATCTGAGCACAGCTCATGAGTTTTCTAAAGTCTCTCCTGAGCTAACATACCAATATATGACATTTTAAAAAATTATCAGAACATTTTTTGCTTTTTAAAAGAGCAGTACAAAATGTATGAAATCTATAAATCACAGCTGTTATGCCAAACAACTGAGTCTAGTAGGAAATGACCTTCAGGGCAAGAGCTCCAGGTCACTCCGTCCAACCACTGTTCCTGCACCAGGCAGGAAGGTGCTTTCCTCTCGCTAATCTGCCTCTCCTTCTGGTAGGTGAATGACCCTCTGCCCTTGGGTCTTCTGTCTGTGACTGCTATTTTTTTCCAGTTGGTGAAACAAACCTAATTGGAAAACTCTTTGATAGGAGTTGTTTTGTGGCTAGAGAACTCTGTCTCATTTTCTGGAAAGGGCGGTTAGCAGTCCTCTTTAGGGGGCCTCCCTGTTCTAATGACAGGCTCACCCAGACTCAGGCTGCTGGGGGAAGGAATCTTTTGAAAGAGTCAGCAGTCCACCTCATGATGGTGCCTGCTTCTTTTCCACTCACTTCTGAAATGGCCCCATTACCTTTTATTGTCTTGCAGAATAACCATGGCAACAGCGCATAATTAACTAGAGCTCCTGGTAAATTGGTTTTATTACCAAGTTGGAGAGGCTGACTTTTGCTGTTCCTACAGTGGCAAAACTTGCATAGATGTTTTATTTTCTCCTTTGATAACTTCAGCACTTACAAACATGAAAGATTACTCAGAGGAAATACTTTGCCAAGAAAGGATGCAACATAATGTTTTTGCCTAATGGCAGAAGGCATCCGACCAACCAGTGTCTTCGTTTTCTTCCTAAGTGTCACTGGATAGGATCAGCAAACAGCCATGGAGGTAGCCTGGTGCCTTGTGTGATCTTCTCGTGAACAGGCATAGCTGTACCCTTGGGCCCGCTTTTAGTTTTCAGACTTCCTTATATTTCAGGCTTTCCTTGTCTTTTCTTTCTTTGCAATGTGTTTTCAAGTCTGAAACTGGACTCTTCTTTGTAACCGGTCAGGCCAGATGTCTTTGTGAGGTGTCCTGGGCATTACTATTGTTAAAAGTCATCCACCAGACTGAAAATCACTAAGAGGTTTATTTTAGGTGACAAGGTGTGGAACTAGGAGACAAAAATAGTGCTTTGATTATACCCTCTGGGCTTCGTGTGAGTATTACGGGGTACTTAACTGAACAGTGAAGCTCACTGAGTTCTGAGTATGTGACTTGGTGTTAGGAGCACCGCAGATTTGGTACACAATTCCTTTCACTTTCAAGGAACACGTGGTGGGAAGAAATTCATGTGCCCTTATCTCTGTCACCACCCTCATTCTGTTGCCCTGATGTGAAGGGTCATAGGAACCTCGAGCCGGGTGTGGCAGAGAAGAGTGTCTTCCCTGGAAAGCAAAGAGTGTGTCCAGGTCAGAGCAGCGTGAGGCCTTAGCCAGAGAAGTGTGGCCATGGACGGGAGTGATCCAGGCTGTCTCAGAAGGGGCGGGACTATTACCAGACTCTGTAGGTGTAGCTTCTGGACTGTGTTTCACCTTGAAGGCTGTAGGACTGTGGAAAGACCATAAAGAGGGACACATAGCCATGTCTGGGCATGTGACAGCGTTTCTGGAGATCTTTCCACCACTGGTTTTGTGGGAGATAGACTGAGTCTGTAGCTCTATTGTGGTGGCCTGGTAGAAGAGTAAGGAGAGCCTGCATATATGGAGGAGGGTTCCTGGACAGGATGCAAAGACAAGGGGTGTGTGTGAGAGCTTTCAGGTTCTGGCCCATGAACTTGGATAGATGAAGGTAAAGGTGATGCATGTATGGAGAAGGAAGCCTTGAGTTCAGCTGGATGCAGGTTCATCTGAAGAGCCTTAGAGATGGATGCTGAGAGCCTGCGCAGCAGGTGCATCAGCCTGAGCACAGGGTCTCTGAACTACAGCGGGACACATGAGTGTCCTTCAGTAGAAGCAGGCATTGAAGCTAAGAGGGGAACCCAGCAGCATCACAGGTGTGCAGATAGTCAAGAAAAGGAGCCCTGTGGCATCAAAATGAGCACTTGCAGGAGGAGAAGATGCCGGAGGAAGGGCCTACAAAACGGTGATGAAGAGAGCTTCGAATGGCAGTTGGTAACACAGTAGCCAAGTTTAGGACAGAAAAGGGTCAGAAGACCTCACAGTAGGATTTTAGTAAGGAAAGTCTTTTGGAAGTAATGGGGCAAACACCCAGTGTAAATGGGAATAAGGGTGAATTAGGAATAGCTGTTGAGAGATTTTCCAGAATGCTGGTTGGGCAAGAGTCGAGGAGCAATGGAGAATGAGGGAGGCTCTCAGAGCAAAGATTCCCATCTGCTTCTATCTGAGGAAGGTCCCAGCAGTGGGAAGTGCCGGTTCAGACCCTGGAGGAAGTGGCGCCAGGCAGAGCCACGTAGGGCGTGTGAGGAAGAACTCAGAGCCGTGGCCTGGGCCCTTGCACCCTTAACCAGGTCCCAGTCTGTCCTATGCCCTCTGTGCTCATGGGATCGGGTCTTTGCTCAGCCTTGTGATTGTCAGATGCCACAAATAACACCAGTTACTTTTAGTCCACAGCCTCTGACATGCGGTTTGAAGACACGTTTTATGGAGCAGACATAATCCAAGGGGAAAGGAAGAGACAAAGAGTGCTCAGCTCCAGGTTTAAGAACGAGTATGTGGATGACCCTGTGTACCGCACTTTTTTGAAGAGCTCTTTCCAGAAGAAGTGTCAGAAGAGACAGTAGTGTACGTACAGTGCTGTAGGCAGCAGAGCTCGGCTGGGGCCAGAAGAGGAGAGGAGGGGCACTGTGTGCTGTGCCGTGTGTTTTGCTGGGGCAGGTGTGTTTTGCTGGATTGTCTCTGGCAGTGGTAACCAGGCTGCCAGCATTTGGTCACCAAACGAAGTACCTTTTCTATTAGTTGGATTCTGCAACCTAAAGTCGTCTCCTAGTCTTGGCTTTGTTTCTGAGCGAATATCTCCTATGATCCCAAAGATCTTTCCCAGTAAAATAGTGAATGATCCACTAGCAAAAGCCACTGCCAGAGGGAAGGCAGGTCCCTTATGCAGCTCAGGCCTTCTTCAGGAAACATGGCGTCTTCCTCTGGCCGGCGGGCAGGTGCAGCCTCCTGCCCCGGTTACGGAAGGGATCGTTTCTGTATCTTTCACAGTCAGGGAAGGACTCTCACTTATTTGTTTCAAATGGCAGTTTTTATAAAGCATTTTTAAAACCCCAATGGCATGTGTGGTAATGATACTTACCCGTGTGCTGTCTGTACCCGTTGTACAGTACTTTTACATTTTTTTATATTCCTGTTACTTTTGATTGCGTCCAATGAGAACTGAGCTGGCCTTTGTGAAATAAAATTTTGGCTCTTGAGGAAGAGTTCTTATGAATTCTATGGGAATTTTGTATATTTAAAGAGGGAGATCTGGGCTGTTATTTTTAAACACTTTTTTTCATAATACCTATTCTAAGTAGATATTTATAAGATGTTTCTTTCATTATGTGTTTCTAAAATTAGAATTTCAATAAATATGCTGTGATGCATAGTTTTGAACTAATGTAACATGATTTTTTTCCTTTTTAAAACACCTTGAACATGTACTAGTGTTTAAAAATAAAGATTTCCATTTTCTCCTATCCCGTCTTCTGACTTGTTTATTTATCTGGGTTTAAACCAGTTTAAAAACGTGTTCTTGGGGGACCAGCTATCAAAGTGTACTGCAGCCAAGCTCTTCAGGCCCCTCCTGGCCCTGGCCATGTCCTCACCTTCGAGCACTTCTGTGACAGTGTGTGTTGAGAAAGGGCCTGGTTGGCCACGCACCAGCCAGAAGTTTTCCTCACTGCTCGTAGGCACTGAATAATCTGAGACCCCGGAGTCTGGAGCCCTTCTAGTTGTCCCTGAAGGGACTGAAGATGCCAGAGTCCTTCCTTTCACATCACAAGTGAGGGGTGGAGGAGGGAAGGCTCACACACGGCCTGCACTCTGCTCTGGGTTAGGACACTTAGCACAGACTGGCAGTGGCCTGTGGCCAGAAGCCTAAGCACGTGCTCTGTTCTCCGAGCTCACACTGCACAGTGCTCGTTTTCCAGAGTGCCTCGTGGCTGACCTCGGAGCTGGGGCAGAGCCCGCCAGCCTCACTTTCACAGAGACTGACGCTCCACATTCTCCGCTCCTGTAGTCATGCACTTTACCAAGCCATCAAGCTTGAATTTTCTGTCTTTGCATTTTAAATGGAGCTGACCTCTTCTTCCAGGATAGGCCAGGAAAGTAAGCCTATGTAAGGCATTAAGAAGAATTAATTAAATAAGATCATTCATTCTATACAAGTTTGCCTGTCAGCAAGATTTCTGATTGGCTGCCATGAGGAGAAAATGTACAGAGCCCTGTGTAATCACAAGTACAGCTGTTCTCTGTGGTTTCACTTAGCTAATGTGCCTGTAACCAAGTACAGCTGACTGTGGGCGTAGAAAACACTCCTGCCACAAATGTGCGCTGGCTTGGGAAGGGCACCTTTGTTTTACTGCATAAAGTAGTTATAGCTGTGTGACCAGACAGACCACTAAAACATTTTCACTTATGAGTGACACTTCAGTTGTAATTTTAATTACTGTGTTACCCTAACCATGTTTTTAGTGTGTATGTGTAGCATGAAATCTATTAAAGTCCTTTGAGTAATAAAAAAAATTGCTTAACTGTGACAGTTCTATTGTATTACTAATTTCAAACCTTTTCTCTGGAATTGAAAGGATTAGTAAAAGCTGGTTGGCATATTTCACAACATTTTAATTCTTTTATGTGTGTTGGAAATGACAATATGATCCTTGGCAGTTTATTTTCACTAAGTGACTTCCTTTTTTTTGTTCAACTGGAGAGGGGTTGAGAAGAAACAACCATTGAAGAACTGCATGACTCTGTAGCGTAGATCACCGATTTCTTCTGGGTTAGACTATATGAAAATGTAGAGGCTTGGAATACAAGCTGTGTAGGAGTGGATGGACTGCAGCCTCTCCCAGCGCTCATGGAACGTGAAACACAGCCCTTTATGCCTGTGCTACTGTACATGGCCTGAGGTCTTCTGGGTAATCATTGGAGTAGTTTCTGCTGCAAGATAACGTTGTGCTTTATTTTTGCCTTTAAGTAAAAAAGATCTGAAATGAAATAATCTTCATTGTAGATATAAATCAGCCCCATAAACTTGAAGCTAACCAGAGATCCTGAGGCATGCTCATTACATGAAGTAATTGGTTAGTTGCAAGACTCTATTGACTACAGAGTCTTTCTGAGGATTCAGATGTGCAGTCATCAAGATGTCATCCATCTTGCCAGCCAGCAAGTTGTAGGGAAACGTAGCTCTGACCAGTGGGGGAAATTCTTTTGTTATCTGAGGAGCCTTGGCTGCCCAGTGAGGGGCAGATGGCTCAGAGACTCCATATTCAGTCCTGAAAAGGTGCATGTACCACGAGGAAATGGAGCTTTGCCAAGAGCTGTTGATATTAATGACATATTGAGCATGTATTGCATACACCCAACCTTAGTGGTATTTATCTTAATCTCTCCAATAAATCAGCAAAGTAAGTGTCATTACCCTCTGATAGACTGAGACTAAGACTCCAAGAGGTTAAGTAATTTGAATTAATCAGCCTTCTAAATGCATATGGAAAATAAAGGATTCGCAGCCTGACCCAAACAGAAGATGTTGGGTAGATGAGTCTTAAACTCCAAAGAAAGACTAGCACTCCAGATATAAACGTGGGACCATTGCTGGTGGACTCTTTGATTTTCAGGGCCTTACAGTGCCTTTCCTATGTGCCTCACATACGGGCCTCCTGGAGGCCCTGTGATTCTTCTCATGAGTCACTGCTCCAGCCTTGGAGGAGTCAATGCAGGTCAGTTCCGTCTGTGTGTGGGCCAGTCCATACCCTTGCATGTGTGCTTACTGACTGCCTTTGTCCAGCTCTCTGCTCTGCAGAGTCTTCTCCACTCTGTAGTTGGGAGACTGAAGTCCTGCCAGCTTGTGCTGGGAAATCCCACTCAGTTTTGAATCTTACTGGCCAGAGGGAAATGGCACCTGAGGCCTCCAGCTGCCCGAGTCAGGCAGGAGAGGCAAAGTCTAGATTTCCCCTGTGGTCTCCACTTGGGCAGTGCCGGGGCTGCACGGGGAAGCTGCACCTTCACCATCTCTGGGGTTTTTAATTACTCTTAGATTACTGCTCCCTCAGAAAATAACATTTCTGGGGGCAAAGGTTTAGTTGTAAGTTAGAGATAAAAGATCTAAAGTGAATAATGGATGGAGGAATCCTGAGGGAGGGAAAGATATGTGAGTTGAAGGTGGAGAATATTTGAGGGAATAGATATGACAGTTATGCTGATAGGATCAGTATATTTTATGTACATTTTATAAAATGTTTTTACAGAACTGGGAATTGAACCTGAGCCCTTTACACTGAGCTACATCCTTGGCCCATTTTTATTTTTTTATTTTGGGACAGATTCTCCCTAAGTTGACCAGGCTGGGTTTGAACTTATGACTTCCTGCCTCAGCCTCCTAGACTGCTGAGATTACAGGTGTGTGTCACCATGCCTGGTTTGTAAACATGTACTAGTAAAACATACAACATAAATAGCAGGGCTGGCCAAATTACCGTGTTACTGCCACTCCTGAGCGGCACCTAAACAAAGGCAGCCTCGTTAAAAACACCACGTGTGTCCTCATCCACCAGGTCTGGCACCGCGCAGCTTCAGGCTCTGCTCCAAAGTCAAAATGGCCATGAAAGGTAGACATTAAACTGATTCTGGACACTGAGGCAACATTAATGACTCAACAAGATACGATAGATGGCTTCCAGAACTGCTTCAAAGTGGCTAGATGGGGGGTCAGGTGTGTTTGAAGGCAAACAATTTTGAAGGAGATTAATGGTAGTGTGTCTTTTACCATAACTTTAAAATGTAAGCATTCACTATTGTTTTTATCATACTTACTATGTATAATTACTCTATGTCAGTAAGTCTGTAAAAAGAACAGAAATGGAGTGGTTGACTTCCTACAGGAGAGGGAGATTTCTATCCAGAAAGACCAAACTCCTGATTTTAGGCACAGTGAAGGCTGGTTATAGAATTATTCCAGGTGGGCATTTCCGGGTGGCGTAATGTGAAGAACAGGATGTGCAAAAGTTGAAGGCGTTAGAGAGTGACTTGTGTCACTTCCTCATGTGGTTGGATAAGGAAGGGAGTTAAGGTTAAAAGGAAGACCAAGGTGCATGCCTGTAATCCCAGCACTTGGTGGGGCTGAAGCAGGATTTTGGTGAATTTGAGTCCTTACTGGACTACATTGTGAGTTCAAGGCCAATGTGACCTAATAGTGAGATCCGATCTCAAAATAATCCCCAAACAACCCTGCCCCCCCCCCCTAAAAAAAAGGGAGCCTGACGAGAAGAAAATGGAGGAATCTCCAGGAAGTGGGTGGCCATGGAAGACAGCCCGAGGATTGCTTCACAGATGCCCACACCCAAGCCCTGGGACCTGAGAACGTGTCGCACTCCATAGCAAAGGCGGCTTTCTAGATGTCGTCATGTTGAGGGTCGGGGGGTGGTCAGGTTCTCCTGGTGGAAGCTGTCTGGGTTGAAGGCAGAGGCTAGAGTCAAGGAACGTGGTGAACTATAGCAGCTTCTGGGAGTTGGAAAAGCTGAGGACACTGAGTCTCCTCTGACAGTCTGTGAGGAGCTGGCCCTGCTGGCACCCTGACCTTGCTTCGTGCAAGTTTCAAATTTTGGGGTTCTGGACTATAAGAGAATACATTTGTGTTGTTATAAACTTTGCAATCTAGTGATTCATTATAATATTGATGAAGGCTAGGAGGACCACCATTCGGCAGGAGGGAGGCGGGAGAGAACGCCATCCAAACGAGTAAGCAGAGTGGTGAGAGGGATGTGGGTGTGGTCATGGGATCGAGTAGACTTGAAAGGCATTTCACTCAATTATTTTACCTTTATTTTTTAAATTGGTAATCCATATGCTATAAAATTCACCCTCTTAAATCTTTTTGTTTTTCTTTTTTTGAGACAGGGTAGTTCAGGTTGGCCTTGAGCTAAGCCTCAAACTCACATCACAGCAACCCTCCTGCCTCTGCCTCCTGAGTGCTGGGATTACAGGTGTGAGCCTTCACGCCTGGCACTGTGGTGTGTGGTACTGATCGCTGCTGGGCGTGAGTCTCCACACCCAATATTGTTGTTGTTTGTGGTTACGGGGATTGAACCTGGGTCCTTGTGCTTGCAAGGCAGGATGCACCAGAACCACTGAGCTAAATTCCCAGCCCACCCTTTTAAATGTTTAATCCAGTATTTTTTTCAGTGTTCTCATGTGGTTGAGCATCTTTTTGTCACTAATTCCACTGTTGACTAGTTTTCACTGGAGTCTTCCTATCTTCACTATACAATAACATTCGAAAAAACATTCAATGTTTCTGCTGCAGTTCTGGAGACCAAAAGGCATAAAGTGAATCTTTTCATAAGAGTATATTCTTGATCATAATGTATGTAAAAAATGTAGTAATAAAATCAATCAAAAATATGTTCTTGAGTATGAAGAGCTCTTCTAAATGTAGGGTTTACTATACTCACCCATTTGAAAATAATATAGAGTTGGCCAGATAGCACTTGCCTCTGTTGGTCTGCTGAGGTTTGTGACCATGAGAGGTCATGGATGTTCTTCACTGTGGAGGACAAGTTGCTGATGGGAGGGGCACATCTGGCCACGGAGCGACCTGGACAGTCAGGCCTCAGGACAGCAGGGTCCCTTGGAGACAGGAGCCCCGGGAGTGCAGTCCTCTGAGGGGATGGGCTGTCCGGCCCACTCATCACGGTCCTTCCTGTCTTTCCCTTCTGGGTCCCAGGCTCCTGGGAGGTTCGCTCCCTCGGGCCTCGCATCTGTGTCCTGTCGAGGGCTCGAGCTGACCCCGGGCTGGATTCAGACGCTCGCCGTAACCCGAGAGATTCTAGATCAGAACGCCCTTCCCTTTCCTTCCAGAGGAGCTCCTCCTGCGTTCACAAGAGGTTTTCCAGAACTCTTTAACTCACTGAGAAGCAGAATTTGACCTAGCCTCATATTTTGTGAAACTGTTTATATTTTTAGCCATTTAGTATAAATATTTAAACACATCACCACAGACTATTCATGTGGGGCAGTGATGTGAGCCTTTTAAAGCCGGGTCCAAACTGCAGTTGAAAGCCCACTTATTTATTGCAAAGTACCAACACTGCAATTCAACTTGATTACTGAAGTTTTAGTTTAGGAAAAACAGCTCAGACATTAACATTTTTGCCTTAACAAACAAATAACAAGTATGCCATAAGGCTTCCGCCACTGATCTAGAGTATTAGGTAATATATTAAGTAAGAAATTACTGTTCTAAAGCCCTAAAAATTTTGAAATTACACAGAATAAGTCTAGCCAGCTCTAAGGTTTATTTTAGGGAAAGGATGTGGACCTGGACTGCTCGCCGCCCTCACCCCGCCCCGCCCTGGGACACTGTTTCTTCGGCCCTTGGTTCTCTGGCTCTCACACTCCAAGACCGGCCCGGCAGTTCGGCAGGTTCCTTCGAAACGTCACAGGAGCCACTCTGCCAGCTTCCCTGACACTCCGGTGGGCAAATGTGGACCAATTAATTCCCTGAGCCGGACCTCTCCCCTCCCCTCTCTCTGGAAAACTGATAAATCCATTGGGCTAGAGACTGAAGGCATTTGTTTTAGTTTTGAGCACTAAATTTACATCATTCCGCCTCCAGGGCACTGCTGACTGAAGGCACGGCCGCTGCCACTGAGGTTAACTGGGACCCAACCCTGCAGGCCGTGGAGGAGGGAACGGCAGCCCGTGCCACTCTGCTAGCTGCTCATGGAAAGGGCCGAGGGTCCCAGCAGCCAAGACTTAGCTGCCAGAGCGCTCGCCCTACTAGACAGCCTGCTTCTCCTTTCCTGCACCCTAGAGAGCTGGTGACTCTCTCCAGCCCACCTGCCTACAAAGCAGCAGGCAGGGGGGCCGGGGATTTAGCTCAGTGGTTCTGGCGCCTGTCTTGCAAGCTCAAGGACGCAGGTTCGAGTTCGATTGCCGGTCACCACATGCCATACTGGGCGTGGAGACTCACGCCCAGCAGCAACCAGTACCACATTCCCCGGCCAGCCTGAACCACAAAGTGAGACCCTGTCTCAAAAAATCTAAAAAACAAAAACAAAAACACAGCAGGGCGGGGCTGTCCCTTCAGAAAGAAGTGTTTCTTGTTTGCCCTGAAACGAAAAGATCCGGACTGTAAGGGAGGGATTGTCCGAGATGAAAGGTTGGAAATTGAAATGTCTCTTCAGTCCAGAGAAGAGCCCATGGCTGCCCCCTGTGGACGCGGTGTGTGACTTCACAGTGATATGATTATGAATCTTTTATTTCACGCTTCTCCCCTCAAAAAATCAAAGCCATTATGACAAAAAAGCCTTCATAATCATTTCTGTATATTTTGGTAACAAAGGAAATGGCTGTTGATGATGATAATAAAAAACTGCTGTTCATAAATTTGAATTCTTTGTTGCCATTTATAAAAGAAGTCTCATATTGCAAGCTTATTAGTAGTGAACTTTATTTTGTCAAAGGAAATGGAGTCGAGAGATTATGTTTCATCTTTAATATGGCTGTTCAACAACAATGCCATTACCCTGAGTTTCAGATGAATTTAATTGAAGCCTAATGAACAAAATTAGTTGTTTTGTGCAATTAGAATCCCATTTAAATGGATTAAAAAATGAATAGGATGGTGAATGTGGTCGCCTGGGTTTTCTTCACGACTGATTCTCTAGGCCTTTTTATTCCCTGGGGTTTTCTCTCTCCACTGAAAAAAACAGCTAATATTTTTTAAATTTATAACATTTTTGACTTGCTAATTTTCCTTGGGACCTCCAGGGAGGGGAGGGACAGATGGAAGTGGCAATGAGAGCCAGACACAAGAAAGGAAGGGAAGTACTCTGCTGGCCCCTGTGTCCTCTTGTGCGCCTCGTCTCCTTTTCCTTCCTGAGATGAGAAAGTCAGTGCTGAATAGCCCAGCACAAACCATGTGGAGGAACGGGCTTCACAGGCCAATCTGGGCGCAAAGTTTACTGTTACCATTCGTGTGTGTGTGTGTGCACGTGTTGGTGGGACTGGGGCTTAAACCCAGCATCTTCACACTGAATTGCATCTCCAGCCCTCTCTGCAACCTGGGTTTTGCTAATGTTTTATTTCATTTTCAGTTTGGTTTGAGAAAAGATCCTGCTAAGTTGCCCAAGCTGGTCTTGACCTTGCTACCCACCTTCTCAAGCCTCTTAGATGGATGGGATCACAGATGTGCACCAGCACCCCAGCTGCCTTTACCATTTAGTACCTTTATGACGTGGAGTTGTCTCTTGAATAGAATCTCAGTGTTTCCAAGTAATGGGAATAATACCTATTTCATCCTCCTTCCTTCCTCCCTCCTTCCCACCTTTCCTCCCTCCCTCCATGCTAGGGATCAAACCCCAGGGCCCCAGGATGCTAGGGAATGCTGTATCACTAAGCATACCTCCAGCCCAATACTCAATGCAAGCATGTCTGTGAAGTATTTGACATACTGTCCAGCTCATACTGGAGCTACTGTTCTTATTATCACTGCTCATGATCATGGTCAGTCTTGCATGTCTGGGGACCTCGATGCACTGAAGACTGTGCACCTCACCTCGGTTCGGCCGGAGTCCTTGTGGACAGTAAGCTTTCCTAGGCATTGCCCTAAACTAGTAGTGGTGAACCTGTGGCATACAGGCTGCAGCAGGTTGTTTGTTATCAACACAAGCTCTAAAAAGTTTGCCCTAAGTACTCAACTGCTAGAAGGGATGAGATGGGAAAGGCAGTGTGCTTATGGGCTGAAGGGGTGTGTGCTTCCTGGGGAGAAGGGAGGGGCCCGTAAGGTCCGCTGTGGCAGAAGGCCATGGTCCTGTGAAATTCCTGCAGAGGGTCTCAGAAAATTTCATGTGCTCCCTTATCTGTGCACTGAGGAGTTAGGCCATCCCTGTGCCCTTCCTGTTCTGAAATGCTTCTGATTCTAACTGTTGCTGATTTTCCTGCCTGGTGGACTGTGTTCCAGTGAGCCTGCCTTTGTCATGAAAGCCTTGCAGCTCACTGGAGAACTGCCCCAGCGTTCTGCCGAATGCTCCCTACCAGCCTCTGCCGGGGCTGACTGAGGGCTCTGGAATCAGCCTCCCAATGCAGCCTAGGTGAGAATGAGGGCCAGTGTGCTTTGGCTCCATTTTCAGAAACATGTAGCATCATACTGCTCAAGTAAAACAGAAAAGCCAAAGAGAAGAATTACTCGTGATCCTTTGATCACATCAGCCTGAAGGTTTAAGTGACTTATCAGTGAAAACACAAAACAACATTATTTTCTTTTTTAATACACTATTGCAGTCTATCTAGTATCCTATCAGATGCTTCACAGTTATTTCTGAGAATTTCAAAGAAGCACCTCTGATGTGCTGAAAATAAACCTTTGTGGTTTCCACATGGAGTCCGCCATTTTGTTCTATTTCTTCTCCAGCATGGCAGAGAGAGAGAGAGAGAGAGAGAGAGACAGAGAGAGAGAGTCCTTCTGTGTCCTGTTGATTGTGATATGGCAGCCCCTCATCATGCCTAAAACCAGAATGGCAGCAAGGTGGGATGCCTGAGATGCAGTCCATCTGGCTGAAGGTCTCTTTTGTGTTTAATTAACTAACGAATAGTCCTCGGGGTAAGTTAGGCTTTCTATACCTTGCTTTTACATGTTCCAATGAAGACAATTATAGCAGCTAACTTATAGGATTGTCACAAACATTAAATGAATTAATATTTATAAAGGATGTAGGTTAGCCTCTAGCACAGATAGATACAAGAGGAATGTGCCTGAAATAAGATTGTTAAAAAGTAACTGTAACTTGGTGGTTGAGTTCTTACCTACTATCCGTAAGTCCTGGGTTGAGTTCCCTGTAACACACACACACACACACACACACACACACACACACACACACACACACACACACACATTGCACGTGTTTGATCCCTAAGAAATATTTGTGGAACAAATTAAATGTCTGAGGAATGAGATCGGGCCCCTCCTCAGCGTTGTCACTATTTCAGAACTCTCCGTACAGGTTGCTTACATTGACCTGTATGCCCTCTTTGGCTACCGTTGGGTCAGGCTCCCACTCCAGCCTACTTGCTGGGTTAGAGGTTTAAGGTGTTGTATGAGTGGGAAGATCACACAGGTAAAGAACCCCTTTAAAGAGCTAAGGACCTGGTAGGTATTCTGAGGCATGGCACAGGGCCCACCGAGAAAGACATTGTGACACTCAACAATCCCCTTTTCCTCCAGGGACTGTTTACTCCGGCCTTAAAACAGTTCCTTCCCAGAAATCTCAGTTCCTCTCGCTGAGATACGCATAGTCGTCCCCCCACTGACTCCCTGGTTAGGCTCAATCTCTTCTAATGCTCAGTGGTAAAAACATGCGGACAGTTTTGTCTTAAAGTTCTCTTCTCTTTTGTCATTCTTCCATCTTTTTCAGCTTTGGGGCCTTCATGGTTCAGAAAAGAGCGCCCTCTGCTGTGCATCGTCTGCATATGCCTGTGTTTGGATGTTAAGCTGCTCTCTCCCTTTGGCCTGAGACCACTTGAGTTTTGTCCAAATTAGGAGCCCACTTGGGGGCGGTAACTCTTCTGGGGCTGCCAATCAGAGATCTAGCAGAGCTCCTGACTACTCTTTTCCTGTGACTCCTGAGAGAGCTAAGTGCCACGAGAAGTCCTAAGTTATCAGAATGGAAGTTTTCATTTAATTTTTTCAGGAAGTTGACTCTGAAGTCCACCCAAGTTGAAACTGAGCAGCAGAGAGATCTAGTAAGGGAACCTTCATGATGTCAGTGAGCAGAGCCAGGAAGGGTGTGGAAGGAAGTCTGAGGAGGGGCGTGGGGGGCGAGCAGGAGATAAAGCTGTTTGCTAGCATTGACCGTGGGGGCCACAAAGGCTGCTGCTGGATGGCTAAGTTGTTCTGTTGTTAAAGTGGCCATTCGATTATCCATGCCTTGAGGCCTGAGGGACCCTCCAGACCACTTCCAGGCCTGTGAGAGCTGTGATTCTCAATCAACTACATGCTAGTATCACCGAGGGAGCTATTTTAAAAATAGAGATTCTCAGTGTTCACCCTGGACCTTATAAATCAAGGTCTCTTGGAGTTGGGGCTTAGAAATTATATGATGCTTTAATCCTCCACAGATGGTCTGTATGCTGTCCTGGACCTGGGGATGTTAAGGGAAAAGAATCCAATCCCACTGAGAGAATGCCATTTTATTATAAAAACAGAACTATTGCCACATGCAGAAAAAGCATAGGGCAAAGGAAAAGCACCAGTTTGGCATCCCAAGGTTTGAGTTTGAGATCCATCTCTGCCACAAACTTGTGATAGTCTGGATAGGTCCTTTAATTCCTGGGCCTCAGATATGAAATATCTGGGATAAGTCCTTTAATATCTGGGCCTTGGTTTCATCATTTATAAAGTGGGATAGCGAGTCTTGTCTTTCTCCTAGAGTCTTTTCAAGAATAAATATGTAGAAATGCTGTAAGAACTGAAAAGCAACATTAAAATCTATGATCTAGGCGAAATATATCTGTTACTGTTCTGTTGATGAATTTGTAGTGAATCCAGTGAAACAGACAACCCTGTGTGAGCTGCATCCTCTGATTCTGCCCATGTACAATAGAGCCATGTTTATTTAAATCACCCACTTCTTGGCCCCCACCACCCAAGAAGCAATTACTGAACTCTCAGATACAGGTGAAATGAAAAAATGTATTTACCTCTGTTCCCACCCTTAGGCCTAGCAAAGTTACAGTAAAATGGTTTTTAATGATGTAAACACACAAAGACAAGGAAAAGGGAGAAAAGGCAATTTTTTTCATAGTGGAGCTCAAAGCCAGCAGATGACAAAGACCTGGTAGAATTGAGGCACCTGAATCCTAAGTTAGCAACAGGGAAAGCTGAGTAGCAATGCAAGTGACTAGACAGGATGCTCACCTCCCAGCAAAGTGATTCCATGTACATTTAAAAATGAGGGCAGAGGGCGGGGATGTACCACAAGGTGAGCACTTGCCTGGTGGATGTGAGGCCCTGGGCTCCATTGCCAGCAAAACACACATACACGCACACACACACACACACACACCACACACACACACGCACACACACACACACATACATACACACGCACACCACACACACACACACACACATACACACGCACACCACACACACACCTGTAAAAAAAAATAAAAGTAAAGATGATGGTGGAGTTGAAAATATTTAAAAAGTGGCAAGTTTATTCAAGTAAAAAATAAGAGAAAGCTACATTCAAAAAATAAAAGAGAAAGAAAAAAATAGACAGTATGAAGGACATGCTGAAATTTCTCCAACTTCTCAGGCATTGGTTGTCTCACACATTTGTTTAAAAATCAGGGGCTAAAGTAGAACTGAAAATAGGAGAATTGTTAAAACAGCATCTAAGAAGACCTCAAACATTCCTTCTTTAGAGAGGCTGTCCTTTTCTTTTTCAGAAGACTAGAAATGTACATTCAGTAAGATCCGAGGGCCAGAGGTCAATGACCACAACTGAGACCAGCAAGCATATTGGAAACAAGAGGTAAATGACAGTTCACAACCTGACAGACTCTCTGTCTTATTCACTCGCTGTTCCCGAAATGCTGGCAGCCAGGTGTGTAGCCTACAGACCGGACAATAGACTCTGGCCTACCAGAAAAGCCCTTAAATTTCTCACATTGAAAAACTTTCCTAACAAAATGACCAAAATAGTCTAGTCAACAGGAGAGCCTATGCTTTTGTTGTGTGGTGAGCTTCCACATTGCTTTTTGGTTGTTTAATTTTGTAATAGATCACCAGATATTTGAGGGAAGCATGTAATATGAAAGGCAGAAATAAAATCAAACAAGAAAATCCAATTGAAGAAAAGTGACTGTACTTAGAGAAATTTAAAAATCAAATGAAAACAAAGCAAAAATCCTACTGTTAGTACCCTCAGGAAAATAAGATATTATATCCATAAAATAAGATGCTACAAAAAAAACAATTTTTTTTTTTTTTGAGACAAGGTCTAGCTTTGTAGTTCAGGCTGGCCCTGAGCTCAACCTCAAACTCACATCAAAGGCAGTCCTCCTGCCTCTGCTTCCCGAGTGCTGGGATTACAGGCATGAGCCACCATGTCCAGCACTGTGGTATGTGGTACTGATTGCTGCTGGGCATGAGTCTCCATGCCCAGTATTGTATGTGGTTACTAGGGATCGAACCCGGGTCCTTACACTTGCAAGACAGGTGCCAGAATCACTGAGCTAAATCCCCGGCCCCCCAAAAAACCAAATTTATAGAACTCGAATGGGTTCTCAAAAATTAATATAATATAATGATCTAAATCTCTAGAAAATAGCATACAAAAAATGAAACAAAAGGGAAAAATTATATAACAGATGAGCACAGAGATTAAACATGGGTTAGATCTAAAATGTGCCCCAACAGTCTGATGTCAGAGGTGTGGCTTTTGAAGACCATTGGATCTCGAGGATGAAACTCATCAGTGGGTTTGTCCATCCATAAGCTCGTACTGGACCATCCTGTTCTGAGGCTGAGCTTGGTCAGAAAAGGCAGATCACTGGGGGTCTGACCTGGAGGACTGTGTTCTCGTCAGCTCCTCCTCCTGTCTGCTTCCTGGCCTTCCTGGGTGAACAGATTTTCACCTCCATGCTCTTCTGTGATGCTGTCTCTGCGTTGGATCCAGCCAGCCATGGACTGAATCCCTGAAGCTGTGAGTCAAAGTAAACTTCTTGTGGATGTCAGACGTTTTGTCCCAAGAAGGGGAAACCTGACGAACACAACATCAAAACAGAGTTCCAGAAACATCACTAGTGAAATAATCTAAGGAAAATTTTCAAATGTTAGATAAACATTTCCAATGGTAAGGACTCACTGGAATCCAAAGTTCAGTGATGAAAAGTGCTATGTAAAAGTGACCCTGTTAAAATCTCAGAACTGCAAGTCCAGAAGAACCACTATCATTTTTTAAGCACTCCCATGAAGTATCAGGTTGTATTCAAAGAATCAAGTATTAGAATGACATGAAGTCTCTTAAGAGCACTAATAGATTATAAAGTAGGAGAAAAAAGGAATTATTTCCAACTTTGAAATCTGTATCTAGCCAGGCTATGAATATAGTTGGAGACAAGAAGAGTTTTCCAAATTTACAAGACTTCAGTAATTTACCTCTCACACAAAATAATACAATTTGCCGAAAAGGCAAAGACATAGTTTGCTATCTTTTCTTCAGAAACTGTTCATACTTCTTTTCCATCGTTGTCTGTGCCCAAAGAGACTTAGTTCCATGGGCCACATTACCTGGCCTCCATGCTGGCTATTTATCTGTTGGATTTGGCCAATAGAGATACTGGCAGGAGAGCAGCAAGAAGAACCTTAACTGTGATGTTCAGGCCTTGTGCTTCCTTGCTGCTGGGTCTCAGTTTGGAAGAGGCTGCTTTCACCGTAGACTGTGATTTCCATTAGCACCCTTCTACGACTCCAGCTCTCCTCAGGTACAGATGATAGTTTCCCACCTTGCTCTTATGGCTTTTCAGTGCTACTGTGTAGCACACTTGAGATCAACCAAGCCTGATTCGATCAGGCAAAACATCTTTGGGGAGACTTCATCTGAAAACAACGTAGAGCTTACTGAGCCTGCAGGTTCTGAGAGGAGAGATACAAAACTGGAGGATGGTTTTCTGATTGCAATAGCAATAAGAAAATAAAAAGCAAAGCAAATGAGAAAGCAATGGGACATTAAATTTAGGAATTGCAAAAAATTTTGGTGGAAAAGGTAATTGTAGGGTACTATATGGTTCACTATGGCATTTCTGTAACCATAATAATGTCACTGAGGAAAACCACCCGAAGCTACTATGTGGCTCCTGGAAGAGGTGGGGTGAGACATGATGTTTGTTGGTGACAGCTGGTGATTGTGGTGGAGGAAAATGAAATTTACGTCCTTAGCTCTTATAGTGGGAAGCCAACCAGTAGAGGAAATAAAAATGAGGAAATAGAATGAGCAGCAGAAATAACCTGCAGAACGTGTATTTAAAATAATACCCAGAGATCAACTAGTCTCTGAAAAGAGGAAAATAGTGAGATGAGGAGCTGTGCTTGTGTGCTTGTTTGTTTGTTTACCAGACACCCAGAACTATTGTCTTTACAGCATGGTCAAGCGTATATTTAAGTAAAATAAAACTTACACAAAAGAAAACTTACTTTCCTTTAAAAGAGGAAATTGCAACTAACTTGCTGATTCTGTATCCTAAATATCAGAACTTCCTAAACATCTAAGCTGCCTTCCAGGAAAGTAAACGTGAGACAGAGAGGTCCAGAAGCAAGTTGGCATGGAGGCTGGGAAGGCGTTGTGTGTGCGTTGGCCTGCGGGACACTCCGGCCCCACCAGTGACACAGACAGAGGCAGGAGATGGGACTTGCACCCGAGGAAGCTCAAAAGTGATTCATCAAAGGGTGAAAGCAGAGCAGGCTGAGAGGTTCTAGACATCAAGAGACATCCCTGAGGACGGAGCACTGGAAACACAGACAGGCCCCGTTAGCAGGCCTCAAGTCTTCTGCCATGGTCTTGAAGCCAAAGACCAAAACAGGCACAAACCATTACACAACCCTCATGATCACAGAGAACTGCGGAATGTACTTGGGGGGAGGGAGGAAGAGCTTTTCCGAGCTGTGAATTCTCAAATCTCATAGGGGGCCATGATAGGATGTATTTAATGATATAAATGACAAGACCTCAGCAATTTGGAGGCAGCAATTGTAGGAGTGAGTTTGTCTGTGTCTTCTTTGACAAAAGGCCAAGGCAGAGACTGCAGGGTGAATGTAAGAGCTGGTCGTCTGGATGTGCGGTGCCACCAGGGATGTGCCCAGTGTCTGGCTGTGTCTGGTTAAAGACAGAGAATATGTTTTTAAACCCGAGTCACATGGGGACAGGGTGAACAGCAAAATGAAGCAGTGATCGAGAGCAGCTGCAGGCCACAGAAGTAAAACAGGAAGGCAAGAGGGGCATTGTGGGAGCGTGAGAACAACCAGTGCGTTTCTATTTCCCTAGGGACTGAGAGGAGCAAAGAAAGCCGCAGGTAGCATGGAAGTGGCCCCTGAGTGTTTGAGCCTGCAGTCCCAGGAAGGGAGCCTGAGCCAGGGCCTTCTGGGTCTGATGACTTAAGTGTGGCTCGTGTCCCTCCTCAGCCCATATTATATGCAGAGCACTTTGAACTTGGCAGAAATCTCATTATAGCTTTGATTTGCTTGTACTTCAAAGGAGAACTTGGGAAACCAGACAGCCTCCTGGATTCACTGACCTGAAAGCGCCATGAAAGTTAAGAGGAGTCTGAGTTTTACTTTGATTCGGAGATTGAGAAATTCTTGGAGGAGGAGACTTACTGGCTTAGGCTCGAATGTGGACGCTGTTGGCGTCGGAGCCAACAAGGGCTCAGGGACAGGAAGGATGACAGTAGGGGGAGAGGTCGGGTATGGCCAGGTGTCAGACGTTTGAAGAAAGAGAATAGAGATGCATATTGGAAGCAAGACCAGGAATGCTCTGGAAGATGTTAGATACGAAGCCAACAGAGCAGCAGGGCGCTCAGTGGCTGACAGCAGTTTTTCTGGGCAGGGGCAGAGCTACAGGCTCAGCAGCAAGCCTGAGGTGGCAGTAAATGTATGTCAGGTGCCTCTCCTCTCTCCGCACGTCTTCTCCCTGAGTGTTGCTCTAACACCCACACCAGCCAGGCCGGAATCTCCGTGACAACTGCTGGAAATCATTCGCTGAGTTTAGGTGATGTGCTCGGCACCTTGCACTGAAGTTGTTTTATTATCCTTCTGTACCAAGCAGAGAGTGACCAAAGTTTGGTGTTTGCTCAGTGCCACACAACTGGTAACGGTGGCGCTGGGTTCTGGACGCAGCCCCATATTCTTTATCTGGCCTGCGAGGCCGTGACTTCCCCGGCCTCCTCTCCTGGCCTTCATCTCACTCTTACTCTCCTCTGCTCGTGGCAGCCTCCGTGCTGTTCCTTCGTCGTGGCCAGAACACGCCCGCCTGAGTGTTTATCTTGCAGTTTCCCTTGCTTTGAAGTCTCTTCGCTGTGATTCCCACCGGGCTTGCTCTGTTTAGGTAACTCCCAGACAGTCTCCAATTAAAGAAGCATTTTCTGATCTGTCATAAAATAATATTCCCCCTTATGTTGCCTACTGTTACCCTCATGTGTGGCTTAGATTGTGCAGTGCCAGCACCTGTGTTGTTCGTACTAATCACAGTGTGCCGGCCCTCCTCTGGAGTTCTACAGTGTATGTGTATAGATTGTCCAGGAAAACCTGCTAACACATTTATAGTATGAATTTATTCATGTGTTTAGTTATTTTATGGCTTCCTCACTAGGAGAAAAGCTTTCTGAGAATGAATCCCAGTGTATAGAACAGAACCTAAAACATGTTCAACAATTATTTGATGTCTGATTGAGTATGTACCTGGTGTATGTGTGTATCTGTGTGCATGTGTAGAAGGAAAATAGTTTAAAAAGATATGCTAGATGTTGATCATGATTATATTTGAGTGATGCAATTATGTGTGATTTTTTTCATTTTCTTTCTTTTCTTTGGGGCACATTTTAATAACAAGAATGTATTATTTTTACAAAAATGAACATATTTTGGAGTCAGATAAACCTGAGATTGAGTTCTAGCTCTACTTTTTCTTGTGTGAACTTATGCAAACTGATCATCACTGTGGTCTTTACATGGATGCTCTCTAGTTCATTGGGTTGTTGAGAAGATTAAATAAAACATGTGTAAAGTTTGGCACAGAAACTTTCACAGCCCAGTGAAGATTCATCATTAACATCATTTAAAATCTTTCAAGATTTCAAAATCCTTCTCTGTACAGGACAATAGGCTGGGTAGGTAGGAAGAGGACGGACATTACTGTGGGCCTTGGGTTAGAAAAGATCTAGGTGGAAGAGTGGCTGAAAATGCTGGGCGCAAACAGAACTGGGTCCCTGCGGTCTCCTAGGGGGAAAAAAGCTTGTCAGAGCCCAGTGTGTCCTCATGGGCCGTGTGCCCAGAGGCAAGAGAACTTCCTGTCCCTGTCTGGCCATTAAGGCGGCCCCGGAACAGGGCAAAGCTGCAATCTGATTGGGCCACCATTAGCTTTGACAGCAGGAGACAGGCAGTCTTAGATGTGTGGTGAGTGTGTCTTGGTCAGAAGTTGTGTTCATGTCTGTCGCTACGATGCACCTCATTGCTCACCTGTGCTTTCCACAGAGCCCACCAAGGAATGGGTGAGGCGGCTGGCTCAATTGTTAACCTTGGCCGTACTTCTGGCCTAAATCCTGCTACCTTCCCACCCGGTTATATTAATCTCTAGTGAAAACTAAAGGTCTCATTTCCTCCTCTTTTCTTTAAAACTAGAATAAGCCCTAGGTGGTCAGCTCCCTTCTCACTGTCCTCTGGCCCATCGTCACTCCTGGAGGAATTCAGAGCCATTCCCAGTAGAAAAGATCCTGAGTCCTCAAAGATGATCAGTAGCCAAAGGCCTTTAATTAGCCAGATATTTTCCAAACCAAAATATGCCACTTCCCAAACCTTCAACCCCAAATGTATCTCCTTAGATTTTATTAAAAGCAAATACAGGCTTTCTTCCTGGCTCACCCAGAGGTACTTCCAGGGGTCCTGTCCTTTAGCCTTTCAAATTGTTTCTTTTCTGAAGAACAGGACAGAGTTGAAGAAAATGAGTTCCCTTCCTTGGTCTCCAAGTTGAGAGTAACAGAAATGTCTGTCATGGTGTCTGTTATGTCCATCCTGACAGAAACTGCCCTGTGCTAGCACTACGTTTCATTCCAGCATTCACAGTCCCACCCTAGCTGCAGCAACAGGAAGTGAGTGGGGAGCTAACCTAAAGGCAGATGAAGCCTTGGCCTGTGAAGTTTGTGGTAAGAAACTCTGCTCCAGTGGGAAAGAACAGAGCAGGGGAACTTCTGCTGTCAGGAATTTTGAATGGAGATGGTTTGAGGCTATCTTCTGAGCCAAGATGAGCCATTATCCAGCTGACAGTGAAATAAATCAAAGTTATACGACGAAGCACATGATTTGAATTAAAAAAAGAAAAAGAACGTGATTCAGAGAAGGTCTCCATGTTAAAGGTGTTGATGTAGTTGCTGGACTGTTGGGAGAGGAGTGGACACAGGTAGAAACAAACACTGTTACTAGGAATCATTTGCTCTCAGTAGAGCCATTTGTGGCCTTGACAGTTTAGTAGTTTATAACATTGAATGACTCCATAAACTGACTCATAGCAGAGAGAGAAGAAGGTTGGTTTTTCCAGGTATTTTTTTCTGTAGTGCACAGAAGAGGTAGTGTCAGTGTCCCCTGGGGACCTCACTCATCCAGCAGACATCACCAACACATTCGGACCACTGACAGTTTTGGCAGGCTTGCTCTTCACTGGCCACCTCTGGCCATTCGCACAGCTATTTTTCCATTGAGTTCCTTGGAGCTCACATGAAAATGACATTAGCAGCACTTTCTCTTTCCCCCTGCCTCAAAGAGCACATTAAGTCTGTAGTTTGCAGCCACAGCCTGTATAATTAGACAGGAGAGTATTGTCCCCCTCTTGAGTGTTCTTACATTCCTCCAGGGTGAAGACCAAGCAGACTCCCAACCGGCCAAGCACATTTATATGGTAACAGAGCCCCTGGGTTGCCCTGTGATGGGACGTGACCCAGACCAGATCCCCTCAGATGCTTTGCTTCACATTTTTGTCCTAGCTCTTCTGTTTTGTGTTTTATTTTGTTTCCTTTTTATTTTATTCTTTTGTCCTTAATTATGTCTATAGAATAACCCTCGAGGTAAGGAGAGGTCCATTTAATTATCTAGTAGAAGCTTTTCAGAAGATAGAAAAAATTGTAGGGTCTCTATCCAAGGGCTGGTTTTTTAAACTATGTGTGTAAATTTCTTTAATTTATCATAGAAAAAGACATATTGCCATTTATCCGCACCCATCCCCCGGCTTTGAACACACTTCTCCATCCTTCTTGCCACTGGAAGTTCCCTGTCATGTCTTTCGTTGCACTGTTGTGGCTGCCTTGATGTCCTAAATGGATTCACAGCACTTTGGCAACTTCTGTCAAG
Organism: Petromus typicus; assembly: GCA_004026965.1. Lineage (NCBI taxonomy): Eukaryota > Metazoa > Chordata > Mammalia > Rodentia > Petromuridae > Petromus > Petromus typicus. The sequence goes on from PVIR01005417.1 coordinate 62,424, forward strand.
TAAAAATGTTACTGTGTGTCTTCGTCTGTGCTCTTCACTGGGTCCGATGCCAGCAATCTCTGGCCCTTCCCTAAATCCAAAAGGACTGCGAAAGGAAAATGTTTGGAATTGACTGAGGACACGTTGGCAGCCACTGCCGGGCAACTAAAGACACTCACTCGGGAAAGAAGATCCAGAGCTGCTTCGGGAACTGGCAAGAATGACGAGATAAGTGTCTTCACAGTGAGGGGACTGTGCAGGGTGGGGTGTTGATGGTGATCACTTTTTACTGTATTCAACTTTAAAAAATTATGACATTTACTGTATTTGTCTATTATAGCTTGAGTTCAAAGGTTTTCAAGGATATGCATAAAAATACTATCTTTTAAAAGGCAAAGGATTACAAAATTCAGTCAAATAATCTAAGCAGTCAGGTTCCATGGTATCTGAGGAGATGAAGCAAACAGTAAGTGGTTCCTGTGGTACTCACGTAGGAGACCACATGGCCTGTTCACACGGTGCCAAAGTTCAGTCTCGTCCCACAGGGAGCCACCTTGGTAGTAAACAAATCACAGTGAGAGGAGATGCCAACTCCAAGAGTGTTTAGATGATATCCTGCGATTGCATGTGATTATGTAAATTAATTTATATAAATATAAACTAGTGTCAGATTTAGAATTTTTAAGAAAACCAACTATAAATTGTTACTGTTGTTTTTGCCTGAAGAAATTCGTACCTATATGGTAATTTGACCATATCTAAACAAAATAATTTAGCTTGTTTGAAAAAGTTTTGTCTGGTAATTCTAATTTTACATGTATATGTTAGTAATTTATTGACTGTACCAAAAGATAAAGTCACTTTATAACTAGTTTTGGAGTATGGAAAAGTTAAGATTCTTTGAATTTATAAATTTAATTTATAATTTTATAAGGACTAAGTATTTAGTTTTCATATGTTAACTTGGAAAATTACTAAACTTAAAAAGGGTACAGTATAGTAGTCATGGTGGATTTAACAGCCAGATAACTTCCCTTCCTTTTGAAACTCCGCTAAATGATAGCTACAGGATTTTTAAAATGGCAGAGCCATAGATCTGACTGCCCATCTAAGCCCGTGGGTGCATATATCTCCCATCCCTGGCAGAATAAATGTGGATTTTCTTCTCTGGGCTCCGGACTGCAGGACCTCCCATCACAGGTAAGTGCATGTGGACAAAAAGGGGCAAAGAAGGGAGCGGAAATGAACACGAGCGCATGCGTGCTGAGTGCTGCGGCCCTCCGCGCGCCTGTCTGCCCAGCTGCCCTAGCCTGTCTTCCCCAGCAGCTCTGAGAGCATCCAGAGCTGAGGTTCTATCTTGCAGGCAGACTGGAAGCCTAGACTGGGAAATCTCACCTTCCAGGGAGAGAACAACTAGAGACAGTGGCCTCAGGGGTTCCCAGTCAGCTCCAGCTAAGATCCAAGCATCTTTGTACCTCTTCACTTTTAAACAAAAACAATACACAGACTTTCTGGGGGAGGGTCTACTGCGGGGGTGACCACATCAAACAGCTAGTGATTTGGAGGGAGCACAGACCATAGTTACTGCATATAAAACCATGATTTCAAACAATCAGAGAGATGACTGAGGATATTATAACCAGGAAATAACAAAATGGGATAAAAAAGAAAAGATTCAGGGAATGGAAAAGGCTCTTAATGATGAGTAACATATTAACAGGTTAAAAAAAAATAAGTAGTTTTACTGCCCTAAAAATCCTCTGTACTCTGCCAATTCCTCCCATCTTCCTTCTACCCCCTGGCGTTTTACCTGTCACCACGGTTTTGCATTTTTCAGACTGTCACCTAGTTAGAATCATACAACATATATAGCCTTTGCAGATGGCTTCTTTCTCTTTGGAATATACATTTAATGTTCCTCCCTGTCTTTTCATGACTTGACAGCTCATTTCTTTTTAATGTTGAATAATATTCCATTGTCTAGATGTACCACAGTTCATATATCTTTTACCTACTAAAGAATATCCTGGTGACTCAGTTTTGGCAACAGTGAATAAAGCTGCCCTAAACATCTGTGTGCAGGTTTTAGTATGTGGACATGTTTTCAGGTCCTTGAAGTAAATTCCAGGGACTGTAATTGCTAGGCCATGTGGTCAGAGTATACTAGAAGTGCCACTGTCTTGTGAAGTGGCCTTACTGTTTTATACCCACCACCAGGGAAGAAGAGTTCCTGCTGCTGGAACTCTCACCAGCATTTGTTCTTGCATGTCCTGAATTTCAGCCATGCTGGTAGGTATGTAGTGGGATGATTTCCCTGACACATGACCTTTTCATATGTTTATTTGTATGTTCTATGCCTTTAAAGTAGCTAAACTATTGGCTAACGTGCCCCAGCCAAACATGGGGGTACACCAAGAAAAAGGAAGACGTGAGATCCGGGCAAAGGAAATTCTACTCGTGAGAAGACAAGAAATTTGGAGATGACAACCAAGAGCAGGCAGAGTGTGGTTGGAGCTTAACTGGTTTGCCCCGGCCTGCTTAGGAGAACAGGAGGCTCCAAGGGGAAATCGTGTCCATTTTTATTGGGCTAGATCCTGTGATTATAAAATTCATACAATACAGTGGGAATTTAGGGTAATACTGTGAGATTCATGGAAATTACAGGAAGAATTAGCAATATGTGAAAACAACAAAGCAGTAATTGTTAACTTCAGGTAAAAGAACAACAACTGTGAAATAACTCATAGTGTCCTATAAGACTCAACTCACTTACATTAACCAAGAATGTGAGAATTGAACGAGGTGAGTCAGTGGACTGGGAAAGGATGGGCAGGTGGAGGGAGGGCTGTCTCCTCACCTGATGTTATGGGTCAGGAGACAGTGACTCAACTTGAGCCCTGTGACATGACTGCCACATACATATATAATGTCGGTGGGTGGAAAGGTGAGCATTCCAAATTGAAAATAAAATTAGGGAGAAGGAATGGTCAAAAATAGCGGCCTCTGCAAACACAGAGGGGCAGTCAGAGTACGTGGGTCCCCTCTGAACTCGTGCTGAATGTGCTCTCCCATCATGAAATAGTGAGGAGTGAGTCAGGCAGGACCTTTAAAGGATGGCTAGGGTTCTGCATTCATAAATGAACTAATTCATCTGTGACTACTGGATTATCTTGAGTGGATCTGTACCAGACTCAAGTTGGATGAGTTCTCTCAAGCTCTGTATCTCTTGCCATGTGATGCTCTGCAAACCTGGAGACTTTGTTGATAAGGTGGCCATGTGGTGCCTCAGTCTTGAATCAGAACCATGCTCCAAAATAAAATGAAGCTCTTTTCTTTATAAAGTACCCAGTTTGTGACATTGTGTTGTTAAGAACAGAGAACTAAGATGAAAGCTTTTCATTGTATTGGACTGAATTATGTGCATGTGTTACTTTAACAGTTATATAAATAAACTTAACAAAATGGAACATATTACACTAATATTTACTGTATAAAGTGTTTATTGAAGTAATAAAATGGGACCAAGTTTAATCAAAGGCTCCTAACAAGGCTTGACAGGTTTACCAGGTTTATATATAAAATAATAAAGTTTTTTTATTGAAATTTTTATTGGTACATTACGTATATGCATCATGATTGCACTCCATAATGGGGATTTGTACCATTATAAGAGACAACTTAATTCTCATTTTTTTCCCATAGCCCTACCCACCCTACCACCCCCCCATACATAAAATTTGTTTCCTTTCTTTTTTGTTATAATCTCATTATTTTTCCCCCTTCACCCTATTTTACTTTGAGTATTTTCTATTTCACAATATATAAAATAATAAAGTTTTTATGTTGAATTTAAAAGTTTAAGGAAGAATTAGTTTTGATTAACTTGAATAAATGGTACATCATTATTATTTCATTAAAAATCAAAGCAACTCCTTCTATATGCTGAAAAGCCAGACTTGCAGACATGAAACTCTTTCATGACTTCAGATACTCAAGCCTATGCTGATGCGGAAGAGAGGAGGAGGAGCCTGGAGCCTTGGAGCCAGCGAGGTCTTTCACCCTCATTCTCCGAGGTAACAGGGCGGGTGAGAGCGATGACCCCCCAGGCCCAGCGGAGCTGCGCAGGCGCAGTGAGGAAGGGGTGGCCCAACAAGTTGATATGGCGCTGACTCTTCTCTCTGAGTCAGAGACTGTTGTGCTAAGCAGCCTTCTTATCCCTCTGGGGAATTCCCAGGCAGGGAGACAGTAAAGTTGACAAATAGCCTTCTCAGTCCTGCTGGTGATCTTCCTGCCTCACTGCTTTCAGCTTTGGAGCAGTGATTGCTAATTAGGAATACACTGAAGATGGAGATAGAAAGGCAGCCAGCCGGGGATACACGCTGATGGAGGGACTCAGATTTTTGTCTGAAGCCATCCATCTTGAGAGGGCCTCCAGTCCTTCCTCAGAATGTGGGACTGGAAATGCTGAATTTAAACAGGCACAACAATTCTAAAGTACTTTAGAAAGACTCCTTTAGACCAGAGTTGTACAAACCTGCTCTATAAATGGCCAGAAGGTAAATATTTTAAATGTTGGCCTTATAGTCTCTGTTGAGTCTGCTCAACTACCATTTTAGCTCCAAAGCAGTCATAGTAAATGAATGTAGATGTTTCAATAAAACTTTATTTGTTAAAATGGCAGTTGTGAAGCTTTGGCCCGAGGAATGTAGTTTGATGACTTAGCTGGGTGTGTGAAGAGGTAGAAATGGCAGAAATGAGTCCCCACTGGTCAAATTTCAGGCTTTTGAGGAATGGGTGAAACTCAGTAAGAATCTTACCTATGAGAATTATTGACTTTTCTAATCTGAGTAAACCAATGGGGAATTCAATGTTTATCTGACTGAAAATCCAGAGGCAGATTTTCTTTAGGAGCGTCTGGAGGCAGTGATTGAATGCTTTCTCCCTTTTCCTCATCTTTGGACTCACACTCTCCAGCCTTAGCTTCTCTTCACAGGTTCGGGAGACAGCAGCCAGCAGCTGCCGGACGCACGCCTTGCTGTAGCTCGGGATGGACCCACATCTTGGCCGAAGCGGGTTCCTGGTCAGTCGGCGCATTGCTAGGACAAGCTCCCTTCTCTACTCTTCTTCAGGAAGGTGCCAGTTGGCCTTCACTTTGGCCTTGTTCTTCCCATAAGAACCACAATCAGTCTGTCACGCTGCGTGAACCAGCCACTGGTCTTCTGACTAAAACTCTACACTTGGTCAGTGTTAAGTTGTCATATGTGCCTGGCAAGTGGAAGGTCCTGAGTTTGATCCTTGGAATCACAAGAAAAGGAAAAAATTGTCCTATGTGATACACATTCTCTATCTATTTAGGTTTTCTTTAATAACTCAAATACATTTCTAATCTTTGAGTATATTCTACTCCTAAACATTGTGACATAAAAATAGCAGTAAAGACTTTTTTTTAGTTTTTTGAGACAAGGTCTCATTTTGTAGTTTAGGCTGGTCCTGAACTCAGCCTCAAACTTAGCAATCTTCCTGCCTCTGCCTCCTGAGTGCTGGGATTATAGGTGTAAGCCACCATATCTGGCACTGTGGTATGTGGTAGCCAGGAGTCAAACCCAGGCCCTTACACTTGCAGGGCAAGCACTGGAACCACTGAGCTAAATCCCTGGCCCAATAAAGACTTTTTTTGGAGACAGGATCTTGCTTTGTAGTTCAGGCTGGCCCTGAGCTCACTAAGTAGCTCAGGCAAGCTTCAGACTCACAGCAGTCCTCCTGCTGCTGCCACCTAAGTGCTGCGATTACAGGCCTGAGCCCCACACCTGGCATTCTGGTATGTGGTACTGATTACTGGTGGGCATGAGTCCCACACCCAGCATTGCTGTATGTGGTTACTGGGGATTGAAACCGGGCCCTTGTGCTTGTCCTCAGGTGCCAGGACCACTGAGCTAAATCCGCGGCACCCAATAAAGAATTTTTAACCTTCACAGTTTCCACAGTTAGGAGTTTGAGAATGCTTACTTGAGTGGTTCTGCCTGGGCTTTTTCTACAGAGCTGCAGTCAGCCCAGCCTTTGAACAGAGCACAACTTCCCTTCCCTCGTGGCCCATTCACATGGTTGTTGACATAAGGCCTCAGTTTCCCCCACAGGTACTTCTTCCATATTATGACTTAGTGTCATAATATGCAGCTGGTTTTCCCCCCAGAGTGAACCAAGAAGAGTGATCAAGGAAAAAGTTCTCTTTTAAAATAATTGCTATAGTGTAGATATGGTGTGTGTATTTTCCCCAAGACACATTCTCCAGGAGTCTGGGGTTGAAATTTAACCTCCACTATGTGGTATTCAGAGGGTGGGAATTTAACTGACTATAGGGGTAGAGGTAGGGCTTTTGAGAAGTGATTAGGGCTAGATAAGGTCATAAGAGTGGGGGACTGTGCTTAAATACTGATGAAGTTCTAAGAAGAAAGAACACATACACACACACACATACACAGGTACACATGTGCGCGTGCACCCATTTCTTGCCATGTGATGCCAAACACTGTCTCAGGAGTCTGTTGTAGCCCTCTTGACTTTGGATCAGAACTGTGGGCCAAAATAGACTTCTTTTCTTTTTTTCATGACAGAGTCATGCTACGTTATATCGTTCAGGCTGGCCTCGAACTTGTGGCAGTCCTCCTGCCTCAGCCTAAGTGATGAGATTACAGAAGTGTGCTACCACGTGCTCTAGACTCTCTTATTTATCAGTTTTCTATCCTCAGTTATTTCATTATAGTAATGAAGGATAATACAACTAAAAAATAGTAAAACTAACACAATGAAGTAACCTCAGAAGTTACATTGTGTCACTTCTGCCATTTTCTATTTGTTAGAAGTGTGGCATGAGTCTGAGTCATTTTCAGAGAAAGGAGATCAGATGCCACATTTTGAATCTTGGCAGGTGTGCCAAGGGAAGCTTCCTGTTGGGACCTCAGAGCAGATGTGGGCTCCAGGGGACAAGCTTGCATCTGTCCTGTGCAGCATTATATCCACCGACTTCCATCTGGCCTCTGTGGGAAAAATGCAAACGACAAGCAGGGTTGAGGGGGACCCGGTCAGAGACGGCTGGGGTCGGGCCACTGCCTGCCTCTTTCCACTTCCTTCCACTCACCTCAGAAGTCACTGTGTTAGGATTCTAGCCTTGTTGGCTTGGGTTTGCCTGGTTTTCACTTTTTTTTTTTTTTTTTTTTTTTGTATAGCCTAGAGACTCATTACCTTCCCAACAGCCGGGCTGCTGTACCAGCAAGACTTTTAACTGTGCTCACTCTGTCCTTTCCCTTCCCCGCCTCCAGTGCTGCTCTCTCATTTCTCTCAGCTGCTCCCGTCCGTCTCCGTGTGCATGTGACACAGCAGTGTCCTGGCAGCTGCAGGGCCAAGGAGCCTCCCTCTGTGCTCTCTCCTGAAGGGCGTCTGCATGGCCGCTCTCCGCATCACTGTTTGTTGTTGACAGTCTGGTGAGGTTTCTGTCAGGGGCAAGAGATGCTCTGGGCCGGGGAGTTAGCTCAGTGGTTCTGGCGCCTGTCTTGCAAGCGCAAGGACCTGGGTTCGATCCCCGGTAACCACATACCATACTGGGCGTGGAGACTCACCCCAGCAGCACCAGTACCACATACCACAGTGCCGGGCGTGGTGGCTCACGCCTGTAATCCCAGCACTCGGGAGGCAGAGGCAGGAGGATTGCTGTGATGTGAGTTGGAGGCTGAGCTCAGGGCCAGCCTGAACCACAAAGTGAGACCCTGTCTCAAAAAACCTTAAAAAAAAAAAAAAAAGATGTTCTGTCACAAGGCCCGGTGAAAATGTCACTTGAAGGAGCTCCAGATGAGTGCAAGTAAACAGGGCTCGGAAAACTGTTGCTTGTAAACTTATGTTTATAAATAAAGCATTATTGGAACACAGTGCTGCCCATTCCCTTCCATTGTTTTCTTTGGCTGCGTTCGCACTGCAATGGCAGGAGTAAGGACTTGTGACAGATTGTGTCTGGCTCACAGAATCTAAGTATTTTAAAATATTTACTCTCTGGCCCTTTACCAAGTTTGCCATCCTGTGCCCTAACAGAATGTTAATTTTCTGTAGCACCTAGTCATAACCTAAAGAATTAAGCTTTAGTGGACTTAAATACTTATTGTAAACTTTTTACTTAGAAATAATTTAAAATACAGAACTGGTGTATGTTACAATGAATATTACGTGCCCTTTACCAGATTCACCTAATTGCTAACTTTTTGTGGCTCTTGTTTTATCATTTGCCCTCACTCTTTCTATATACACATTTTATTTCATATTTATTATATATATTTTTAATCATCTGAGGCTGCTATATATCAAATATATCAAATCCTTACATGTATAAATATTTCATTTTCATGGACAGGTTTCCTAAGAATTGGAATATTCTCTTTTGTAACCAAGTACAGTTTTTGGATTTAATAAAGTAAATATTAATGCAATACTTTATCTATTTTACCATCCGATTCCAGTGGGTGTTCTTTAGCATATTTCCTAGCATCCCTACAAGATTCAGGGATAGGAATTGCATTTAGTTATTAGGAACTTTCATATTTAGAAAATATATTCTATTTAACTTTATTCAAAATAATATCATTTTGCCGTGTAGTTAACAATTAACCTTTTTCATGTGTTTATGTATCTTGGTCATCTCCATGACCCTGTTGTTACCCACTGCATTTTTCTTATTCCTTTCCTCCTCCCTAATAATAGTCTCCCTTCTACTTTTACAGTATTGTTTTTAGATTCCACCTAATAGGGAGAATGTATATTTATCTTTCTGAGCCTGCTGATTTCTAATTTCACAATGATTTCTAGTTTGATCCATATGTTCTAATTTCTTTTCTTTTCCATTTTTCCCTGGTACTGGGGATTGAACTAGGACCTTGCACCCATAACGTAGCTACAGCACCATTGGCCACATCCCAGCCCCCATCTGGCCTAATTTCGTTCTGTGCCGTGCACGCTATAGAGTGGAGTAGCTGGGTCATCTGATATAAACTCCAAGATAAGTGTGAGTGTTAATGAAGTCCTTCCTGTATGGCTTATCTCAGGAAAAATTATAAAGAACTGGAAACTTTCTCTCTAGTCCTGGTGAGCACCTGGAACAGTGAAATGTTTAGATATAAGTCCACGTTGAAAAAAAGAAAAGAAGTCTATTTTGGCTCACAGTTCTGGTCCAAAGTCAACAGCTATACCTATTGACTGAATGAGGCCAGGAAAAGGGGCTCTGTGAGATGAAGGTCCAAACTTCCACTGGCAGTCTTGTTAAAAGTGTATATTTCCTGACACAGCCAGGGCTACTGATCTGGGATCTTCAGGTGTGATTTCCATTGTTTTCGAGCTTGTGAACATTTTCGGGAGGGGCTGCAGTGCCAGCTGTCAGCACCCGGACGAGCCCCAGTGAGGGTTTCCAGCTGAACTGTTCAACTCTGGCTTGAACAGACCAGAGAATCCTCTCCACGATGGATTCCAGCGAGACTCTTCTGTCATCCTGAGAACCTGGACCGAACAGGAACCAAGAACTTAATGTGCAACTATAGAAGCAGCATATCTGGGAAAGATTGGAGCCTGGAAATTTAGTAAGGATCAAACATGCATGGCAAGATAAATTTGATTATACCAATTAAAGCTGCCAGAAGGAGCACAATTAGTGACCCTTATAAAATAAAAAAAGAGGTATGTTTTGTTTGCCTAAATGGGTTAAATAAAAATGAATTAATACTATGTGCAATAAAGTTTGATTTGGTGTATGTGTATAACACATACCCATGCAATACACACATCATTCATGTAAATGTTTATTCACTTTTCAGCAGTGATTTATTGAGAGTCTGTTGTGTAAGTGGAGCTGCAGATAGAGAAATGAGTCCCACATTCCTTGGTAAACCAGGAAGCGCCATTTTGCTGTATTAAAGAA
>PVIR01005418.1:0-72016 GCA_004026965.1 Petromus typicus
ATTAGGATTCATTAAAGCAATGTCTTCGGAAAAGTCAACCTAAGGAGATAATAAGAACCTGAGGATTTAGACCTGAGATTTGTGCTGAAGTGTATTGGGCTAATGATGGTCTTTCAGGGAAGACATGATTAAACTGTTCAGCTCATCTCTTCACCAAAATAAATGAGTCAAACCAAAAGTGCTTTTTGTGAATTGCATAGGTCTTCAGTTTTTTGAGTAGGTGTTCTGATTCCAAATTAAATTTAATAACTTTATAGACATCAGTCTGTCTTACTTTGTCCCTGCATCCTCTTTGTTGTTCAATGGAGCTGCAGTGTCAACCAGCTCTTAATTTGAAAAACAAGTTCATTTCATACTTCACAGAAAATATTGTCAGAGATTCTCTAACAACAAGCTACATCTGAGTGAGGGCATCTTAATTCCAGTTTATAGAACAGTCCTTTAAAGGTCACAACTTTCACATGAGAGATGAAGAATCATACATGGTGGCTACCAGTCGTGGCAGATGTTATGTACAGTTTGTCAAAACGTCAGTCATGCAAGAACTATAATTCTATCCAAGAAGACCTGAAATATTCATGTATTTTAATATCTGCAAAGCATGCTTGTAGAAATAAAAGAAGTGCTGTAGCAAAAATCATGTCATGTATCTATATTCACATATATTTAGCTTTTGAGGCATGCCAGATGTGTATTGCTGACTCACATGGCATTCATAACAAATTATGATAGAAAACTTCAAAATATAGACCAAATATATCACAGTGATTTATACGTCTACCAACCAGATAGAAGAAACATGTACATCCACATTTGTTTTTGAAAATGTATCTTTTTCTAGATAATTGCATTTATTTCATTGTATTTCAGACTTTTCTGAATGGTTATTGGTAATTTATTTTGTTTTTGTAATTGCTAATAGATTCAAACACTTAAGTATATTGTGGATCATCATAAATATTTATAGAGTTCAACTACTGATTTGGTAATGAATCAAATAATCTATTTTTCATAGGATAGTGGAAACACTTTTACTCTTTTATAATTGACATTCATTGAATTAAACCAAATAATTATCAGTAACTTTTTCAAGAAAATATGCATCTTTCTTGAAATATGTTTTTTGTTGATATGCACACTAATAATTAATATGTAGACTGTAAATAACACAGGCAAGAGTATTTAGAATTTAAAGACTCTTCCTAATACTAGTCCAATATTTACAGAAAGTTAAATAACTAATCAAATAAACAGCATGTGAAGTCGGTTTCTTAGAAATATTTCTTAATGAGGGAAAGTAGAAATTTCATTGTAAAGATTTAGATATGAAAAAACTTTTATTATACAAAAATATAAATAAAATACATATATTAATAGGTCCTTAAGAGCATTCAAATACTCTGTGTAAAATGGGTGCTAATATAAAATATTTACTACTACTATATATTATATATTCTGCCTACCTTTCAAGAATTTAAAATGTATTAAGTGGAAATGTCATAATAGCACCAGCATAAACAAGTAGATACTATATAAGAAAAAATAGTGTGTGACACAAGAGAGTAGACTAAATAATTTGACCTACATATGAAGGAGAATAGGAACATGTTTGATGACATTCAGCGGATGAGTAGACTTCCCACAGCTGATGAAAACTTTTCCTTTTGTTGGAGATGCCATCTATAGATGGGTAAAAATGAAAAAGAAAGACTTCTTTTAAAAAATAATCTGTATAATACATTACAAGTTCAAAAGAAGAAAATTTTGAAGGATAATCTAGGTAGTGCTGTAATGTGTTGACTAGTGATTTTTGAAATGTCATGCAAATGAGTGCCCTAAAATTTCAGCATGTGGTAAGATATGAACAGTGCAATATGATTTTTTCACAAAAATACCTCAAAGTTTAACATGACAAAACAAGGTTGGATTGACTATGTATACCAAAGGAAGTAAGATACACCATGTCAGTGTTATAGAAAGGATGCAATTAGGGGAATGTCCAACAAGTACAATCATTTACAACAGGGCAGGAAGAGGAGCCACAGGTGTGAGTGATATTGCAGAGATTGTATTTAGAAAATAACGGTGGATTGGTCATGCAGTTAATAAACAGGCTTATATAAATTCAAAAAGTATGACACTTTTGAAATTAAGCACTTGAGGGGCTACTGCCAGGTTTAATAGAAATAAAAAGTCAAAAATAATTGACTTCCAGTTGGAAAGATAAGTGATTCTGTACTGTTTGATTTTATGCACCTTGACTCAATAGAATTTTATCAGAGGTCTTTCTTTTAAATTTCTATGACAGTCTCTGAGAACGTGGGCATTACAAAGAAGTCTTGTCACCCACGTCTGCTGATCAGATTTCAAAGCATATCTGAACAGGGAAACTTAACTTTGAAGACACCTTCTAAAATCTATCCTAGGAAGATATTTAAAATGGCATCTACTATGCCCATATTGACATAAAGGAATCAGGTATGTTTACAATCATTTAACACTACAGAGATTATAATTGTGCAAAAGAAAAAAATTTTAAATGACAAACAATGACAATGATGGAATACTGCACATTCATCTTATTGTAAAAGATGCAAAGATAACTTTTTTCTATACACAAAAGAGTAGAGTTAAAAGCATGGATCCCATCCATCACATTGTATTAGTTTTGTCTTATAGTACCCTTAATACACTCTTAATGCAATTTATGAAGTTCAGTATCCATTTATCAAGTTGTATTAGGATTGCTGTTGGTTATTATTGTATTAAGATAATATAATCCATTTCTTATATAACATCACCAAAATCCATACTGAGCAATTGCACTAATATCAGAAAAGTTTTAAGTGCATTTCTGCACTCTTTGTGAATTTTTTATGTGCCAAGACATAATAAGAGATTCCAAAATATCTATTGAGACCACAACAATATCCGAGAGGGAACATTATGAATGTGTTATTTTTGGCATTCTGAAGGCATTTCCATGGAGGAATGTCCCAAGTGAGCCTGAAAATCTACTTTTTGGGTTAACAACATTTCCTATACCCACTCTTATATGGGGAGAAATAATTTTGCCTAAGAAAAATGTAGGTCATGTATTTATCTTCTCAGTAACTCTTTGTTTTGTTCTCTACCTATCATGCAGGAGGTAGAATGCAGTTGTGGAGATAAGATGTGTGAAATTTGTTTTGTAGGGATTCACTGACTGTTAGTTTTCCTTTGTGCTCATTATTTGAAAGACCCACAATTCCAGATGCAATAGGATCACAAAAATATGATTTTTAATATTAAGAATTTTATAATGCTATGTGAAATGATGTCTACAAAATAATGGGGCAGATGGTACATGTCACTGGAATTTGAAGAGATTTGCTTACAGATTGTAAGTTACAAGAGGTAGAATAAACTGTATGAAAATTAAGATTGTTTTTTTTTTTTTTTATGCAGCAACCACTGGACTTGGGAAAGCAAAGCAAGGTCTCTAGCACTGAGTCCCACTGCAGCCCCTAGACAGCTGCTAGTAAACAAAAACAACAGCATCTGTTGACTACCATTTGATATTTTCCAAGGTATAGTTATTAAAAATTGTGCTACTATAAACATGGATGTGCACATATTGCTATGCTATGATGCTTTTAACTATTTCAGGGAGATTTTAAGAAGGGGAAAATCTGTTTTAAATAGAAATGGAAGTTTTAGTTTTCTGAGGAATCTCTATATTTAATTCCACAGTGGGTACACCAGTCTATACTCCCACCACAGTGAAAACTGTTTTTTCTCCCTGCAGCATTTGTTGTTTCTTTATAATGTCCATTTATTCTGAAATTGAATGGAATTTCAGCGCTGTCTTAATTTTCATCTCTCAAATGACTCAAGAAGATGAACATTTTTTTCATATATTCATTTGTCCTTTGTATTATTTTATTAATTCAAGTATTTATTGGTACATTATGAATATACATGATCATGCCATTCAACAATGACAGTTTGTACCAAAATAGGACAGGACTTGATTCTCATTTTTTCTCCTTCCTCACCCACCCTAAAACCCCCTCCCATTATATACATAAGCTTTGTTTTCTTTTTTGTATTACTATCGCATTTTTACCCCCTCATTACTTACCCTTACAACCTCTTTCCTTTTAAATATTTCCTATTTTACAAAATCAACTATATATACTAAAACTTATTTACATCTTCCTTCCCTCACGCCAGAAAAAACATATAATATTTACACACCTGTGACCTATTTATATCATTTATGAGGATGTCCTTAATGTACTTAAATTAGAGTATGAATGACTCAATCATATCATTTTTTAATTTAATCTGTATTGGTACATTATGAATATACATCGTCAACGCATTCAATATTGAGCGTTTTTACCAGACCATGACATGACTTCATTCTCATTTTTCCCCTTCTCCCTCCTGCCTTGCAACCCTCCACCCCTTATATACATAATCTTGGTTTGCTTTTTTCTTTATTATTACCACATTCATTTCCCCCTCGTTATTTACCCCTACACTCTCTTCCCTTTTAAATATTTTCTACTTCACAATATCAACTATACATACTACAACTCCTTTCCACATACCAGAGAAAAAACACGATATTTACACATCTGTGACTTGTTGATTTTGCTTATCAGGACGTCCTCAAGGTAGATCCATTTGAGTATGAATGACTCAATCTTATCTTTTTTTTTTTTTTTTTTTTTTAGGATTTTTGAGACAGGGTCTCACTTTTGTGGTTCAGGCTGGCCCCGAGCTCAGCCTCAAACTCACATCACAATCCTCCTGCCTCTGCCTCCCGAGTGCTGGGATTACAGGCATGAGCCACCACGCCCGGCATTGAATCTTATCATTTTTAATGGCAGAGTAATGCTCCATTCTATAAAAGAACCACATCTTCTTTATCCAGTCTCCAGTCTCCTTATCCAGTCTCTTGAAGGACATTTGGGTTGTTTCTAAGATTTAGCAATCACTAACTGTGCTGCTATAAACATAGGTGCACATATGTCTCTGTGAAATTACTCTTTTAATTCCTTTATGTATATACCTAGCAGAGCCATTGCCAGGTCAAAGGGAACCTCCGATCCTAGGTTTTTGAGGAATCTCTACACTGATCTCCACAGAGCTTGTATGAGTTTACACTGCCACAAACAGTGGGGGAACTGTTCCTTTTCTTCTTCAGCCTGGCCAATATTGTTGCTGTCTAATTCTGAGGTAGCAGCCATTCTATGTGCAGTGAGATGAGAACTCAGTGTTGTTTTCATCTGCATCTCTTGAATGACCAGTGATGTGGAGCATTTCTCCATATTCCTCTTAGCTGCTCTTACTTCTTCCTCTGAGAAATATCTGTTCATTTCAGATGCCCATTTTTGAATAGGGTCTTTAAATTTGGGTGGTTTTCTTTTTTAAGTTCTTTATATATTCTAGACAGTAGCCCTTTGTCTGAGGAACAGCTGGTAAAAATTATTTTCCATATTATTGGTTGCCTTTTCACTCTGTTGGTGGCTTCCTTTGCTGTGCAGGAGCTTTTTAGTAGAATGAGACCCCATTTGTTAATGTTTTCTGCCAATTCTCATTCTACAGATTTTTTATTCAGGAAGTCTTTCCCTAAGTCAATGTCTTTAAGAGTTCTACCTAATCTGTTTTGCAGCAGGTTTAGTATGTCTGCTTTAATATTTTGGTCTCTAATCCACTTTGATTTTAGCTTGGTACATGGTGAAAGAAATAGGTGTAACGTTAGTCTTTGGTAAGTTAAAGCCCAGTTTTTCCAGCACCATTTGTTAAAGAGGCTATCTTTCTTCCATTGAGGATATTTGGCTCCTTTGTCAAAGATGAGGTGACTCATTGTATTTGGAATAGCTTCTGGATCTTCTAATCTATACCACTGATCATCAGGTATGTTACTTTTCCAGTGTCATGCAGTTTTTATCACAGTGCTTTATAGTATAGATTCAGGTTCAAAATTGTAATAACCCCCACCATGTCTTTGTTGCTTGAAATAGCTTTTGCTATTCTAGGTCTTTTGTGGTTCCAGATAAATTTTGCCTTTTTTTCCTCTGGATTTGTGAAATATGCTGTTGAGACTTCAATCAAAATTCTGTTGAATCTACCTCTCTCCCCCTTTCTGTCCCTCTCTGTCTCTATCTCTGTCTTTCTCTCTATATATACACACATACATATGTTGTAAGACTTGGAACTTATTTGTGTATTGCTAATGAAGAGTATCAAGCACTAAAATGTACTACATGAAATAATGAAGTAAGAAGAAATGTAATATGATATAAAGCATCTGGAAAGCTGGTGTGGGTAGGCCATACTGAACAGAGGAAAACAAGGTTGTGAGGCAAATTACAGCTGTAAGCATTGATTTGTCACTCGCTAATAATATAGTCATAATATAGAGTCAGCTCAAGAGTAAAAATACAGAAAAAGTGATAGAATTTTAAGGACAGTTGCCTCCCATTTAAGATTTAGCAACAATGTTTTTTTGAGGTGAAATGGAAATCACATCAATTTGAAAACAGAATGCTCTGAAAATTATACTTTTCACATGTTATGTTAGAACACATTTTTTTTTTCTAAACTGGAAACCTAAAATGCAGGATACAGTTCCACTTCTAAAATTGCAAAGCTACTCTAGCAGAGGAAAAAAAAAATCAGCATGTTTTACTTTACTGTGGGCAATACTGACCTGAGAAAAAAGAAGAAAATTATCACTCCTTTCAGTCTCCTTTTCTTTTGTTGGAAATGATTTTAGAGAATTTTGACACTTATTTAGATCAACACTTTATTGGAAAAAGTTTTGCCTTTTCTTTTCATAGTCCAGGGGATAGAACGCCTTCTGTAATGTCTGAAACTTGATACATCCAATTAGCTCTTCCCACTGGAGAGCACGTACCATCATGGAAAATTCCAGCAGGTCTGATGCATTCTGGGACTGTGTGGTTTTTTTACACAGCTATTCAGACAGTCTGCTGGTAAGATGACTGAAGAGCTTACATGCAATATTTGTCTTTATCTCTCCATCACTTAGAACCAAACTCTGAGAAAAGGAAAAAGAATCAGCCTATTTTTCTAGCAATATGTGTGTTTGTGTGTGTGTGTGTGTGTGTGTGTATGTGTGTGTGTATACATGCATGAAAGTAAACTTCCAGTATTTATCTCTTGCAGAATTTTCACACATGGACTTTTAAAATATTAAAGGAACAACCCACTACACTATCCTTTCTTGATAAGTGAGATACTCTTCAGAGAGGGCTGATTCCACACAGCACTACTGAATTCTGTACCGTAATAAGTCATCTATTTTGGAAAATCAGGAACAAATAAGGACACTTGAATCAAATAGCATGTTTTATAATATTTTCTGATTATGCATGTGAATTATGTGGTGTGTGTGTGTGTGTGTGTGTGTGTGTGTGTGTGTGTCCATAATTTAGTGAGTGATTTTAAGATGCAGTTACTTACTAGGAACATCATGCATATTTTTCCTGACATTGATTTAATGTTTACTATATTTTAATGGGTTTACACAGGCTTAATTTTTCTATTTTGCTGTATTATTGATGGCCAGTCTCAAATATTTCATAACTTCTTTTAAATTGTTTCCCAAATATACAATACACATATTCAATCATATATGTGACAAATTGAATTCTAGTTTAAATTCGTACAGATTTTTTTTTTATTCTCCCTGTGTAATTTGACAGATACACTCAAGCAAGTTCATTGGTTACTATCTGCCATTTTGATTATCAATCGCTTTTTTATGTCAATTATCTCAATTCATCAAAAGTGAAATAAAGTTCAACTTGCCATATATAATGCATTTAACAACATAGTTGTTAAAGATACTATGAAACAGGAATCTATGAAATATGAAAGCATATTTGCAGCTCATATGCACTAACAGATAAATGACTAATAACTAGAGTATGGAAGAAACATCTTTTCTCTGGTATGAGAAAATGAAGATGTAAATGAGTTGTAGTTTGTATAGTTGATATTGTGAAATAGAAACTATTTAAAAGGAAAGAGGGTGTAGGGGTAAATAATGAGGGGGAAAAGAATGTGACAGTGATAAAGAAAAAAGGAAATAAAGATTATGTATATAGGCAGGGTGAAAGGGAAGGGGAAAAATGAGAATCAAGTAGTGTCATATTTTGGTACAAACTCTCAATATTGAATGTGATGATGATGTGTATTCATAATGTACCAATGAAGATTTGAATTTATAAAAATAAAAAAATATATAAATTAATACCAAACATATATGAGAAGTTAAAGGCCAAGTTAAAGTGAACAAAGTGTGCGAATAAATATTTCTTACAGCAGTTAAAAAGAGGTGACAACAAAGATCAGACAGGGAGTATCACAGTCTTCAACTTGAAATTATAATATAAACCTCCTGTGAAAAAAATCACAGAACTACCAAAGATATAGATCTTCAGATTAGATAGTGCAGAAACAACTCCAGACATACTCAGCTATCTCATCTTTGAAAAACGATGATTTAAAAATTTCAATCAAATTTGAAAATTTGAAAACCGAAAACAACCTAATATCCTCAATGGCAGAAAGATAGCCGCTTTAATAAATGTTGTGGGAAAAGCTGAGTTTCAACTTGCCACAGATTCTAACTAGACCTAGATCTTTCATCATTCACTAAATGAAAACAAAAATGAATCAAAGGTCTAAATATTTTAGGAGATGCAGTAAATTTACTGGAAGATAGAGGAGGTAGAACTCTTGACGATAAGGCTGTAGGAAAAGACTTTAGGAACAAAACTTCAATTGCATGGGTACTTGCCCCAATAATTAACAACTGGGATGTTATTAAAAAGCTTTTCTCACGGTGGGTTTACAGTATAGTTTCAGGGTTGGAGTTGTAATACCCCCCACCGTGTCCCTGTTGCTTAGAACTGCTTTTGCTATTCTAGGTCTTTTGTGGTTCCAGATGAAAGTTTGGATTTTTTTTTCTCTAGATCTGTGAAATATGCTGCTGGGATTTCAATTGGAATTGCATTGAATCTGTATAGTAGTTTTGAGTGTATAGGCATTTTGATGATAATGGTTCTTCCTACCCAGGAGCAAGGTATGTCTCTCCATTTTTAAAAATTGAAATCTTTATTGTTACATTACATATACACATCATAATTGCACTCCATAATGGGTATTTGTACCAGTATAAGACACAACTTAATTCTAATTTTTTTCCCATAATCCTACCCACCCTACCACCCCCCTATATACATACTGTCTCTCCATTTTTTGATATTTTCTTCTACCTCCTTTTCCAGGGTGCTATAGAGTAGAGGTCTTTCACCTCTTTTGTTGTATTGATTCCTAGATATTCTATTTTTTTAGTGCTATGTGAAAGGGACTGACTCCCCAATTTTTATCTCAGTAGATCTACTGTTTGTGTATACAAAGGCTACTGGTTTTAGAAAATTGACCTTGTAACCAGCTACATGGCTAAATTTGGCAATTAGGTCCAGCAGTTTTTTAATTGAGTTTTTAGAATCCTCTAGATAAAGTATCATGTCATCAGCACATAATGACAATTTAACTTCTTCTTTTCCTAACTTTATTCCTTTGATTCCTCAAAAAGCTAGAATTGGAGGTCCCATTTGATCCAGCCATCACTTTGCTAGGTATATACTCAAAAGAATTAAAAGATTCATATCACAGTGACATATGTGCACCCATGTTTATCAATTTTTGATTGCTAAATCTTGGAAACAATGCAAATGTTCATCAAATGGAGACTGGATAAAAGAGCTCTGGTTCTTCTACAGAATGGAGCATTACTCTGCAATAAAAATGACAAGTTTGAATCATATATATTTAAATGGATGTACATTGAGGATATCCTCATAAGTGAAATAAGGAGGTCACAGATAGGTACATATCGCATCTTTCCTCTGGTATGAGAAAATGAAGGTGTAAATGAGTTCTAGAATGTATGTTATATATTGTGAAATAGAAAATTCTCAAAGTGAAATAGAGGGAAGGGAGAAAAATAATGAGATTATAACAAAAAGAAAGGAAACAAAGTTTATGTATATAGGGGGTGGGGGTGGTAGGGTGGGTAGAGCTATGGGAAAAAATGAGAATGAAGTTGTATCATATACTGGTAAAAATCATCATTGTGGAGTGCAGTCATGATGTGTATATGTCATGTACCAATAAAGATTTCATTAAAAAAAATAAAAAGCTTTTCTACAGCAAGAGAAATCACCAAAAGACAGGAAAAAAAAAAAACTCACGATGTGGAAAAAAGTATTTGCCAGCTATTCCTCAGACAACAAACTCTTCTCTATAATATATAAAGAACTTAAAAATTTGTATCCTCCCAAATTTGAAGATTCAATCCAAAACTGGACAACTGAAATGAACAGATTTGTCAGGTGAAGAAGTAGAAAGATGAATGAAACATATGAAAAATATTCATTGCAGAGATGCAGATGAAGATAATGCTAAGATTTCATCTCACTCCAGAAAGAATAGCTACTATCAAGAAATCAACCAACAACAAAAGATAGAGAGGCTGTGGAGATAAAGCAACCCTTCTCCACTGTTGGATATAGACTGGTGTAACCATTATGAAAATCAGTGTGGAGATTTCTCAAATACTGAGATCAAGGCCTTGCTTGACTTTCCCCTGCTGGGTATGTTCCTGAAAGAATTAAAAGCATCATACCACAGTGACATATGTGCAGTTATGTTTTCTGCGGCTTGGTTTGTAATAACTGAATCTTGGAAACAGACTGAATGGTATGAACGGGTGTTTGGTAGAAGAAGAGGTAATCTTATTTTAATACAAAATGAAATACTACTTGGCCATAGAGAATGATAAACTATTGACATTTATAGCTAAATAAATGCATCTTGAGGCTATAACTTAGGTGACATACATAGGACACACATATGTAAATGTTGAATTCGTTTTCTGGAGTAAGAAACTAAAAGTGTAAATGAATGCCAAAATGTATAATAGATATTGTGAAATAGAAAGTATTCGAGTGAAAGAAGCTTGAGGGAGGGAGCTAGTAGAAAACAATAAGGAGAAAGAAAAATTTGAAAACAGAAGGATAAAATAGAAACAGAGGTTATGTAAATAAACAGAAGTGCAGGGCTGGAAGGGAGGGAGTGGAATGGGGAAAAAAAGAACTATTATATAACGTATAGGTTCAAATTCCCGCTGATGAATGTGGTCCTAATGTATACCTAAAATCTACTAATAAACTTAATGAATAAAAACTAAAGATATTTTTTTAAAGGATGCATTTTTATCAATTTGTGAGTATGCAAATCAACAAGAATAAAAATTGTATATTTTTTAATACTGCCAGCATGCAAACAGGCACAGAACACAACATGTATGTAGCAGAACTATCTATTTGCCTCTTATGGTAAGAATGTTTGTGCCCCCAAAATGGATACGCTGAAATCAGCATGAGTGTGGTAGTATTGGGAGTGGGGGGCATTTGGAAGGTGATTAGGTCTTGATGAAGGGTTTTTAAAACTGGAGGGGGAGGATTGGAAGGTGATTAAGTCATGATGAAAGGTTTTTAAATTTTAAAATTTATAAATGGGTTACCAGAGGCCTACCTCATCCTTTCCACTACATAACGGCCCAATGAGAAGGTATCATCTGTGAGGCATGAGTGGATCTTATTCCAACACTTGGATTCACGGGTTTGGATTTCCGTTTTCTGAGAAGTGCATTTCTGACACTTAGAAACTATTCAGTTTATATTTTGTTACAATTATTTTAAGTTCCTTAATTCAACCCACATATGTTTTCCAGTGCAGACACTAATTCTTCTCAGTAGTCCAAGTCTGTTCTTTGGGACATCTAATGTAACCTCCTAAACCATGTTACTCATAGTGAATTTTCCATAGAGCAGCCATTATGGTGTTAGAAAAAATATAAAACCGGCTATGTCTCTATTGCCCTGGCGGCATTTTAGTCACATCCTATTGGACAATAAATCCAAAATATTAACATTTTAGGCCATACCTGATCCAGCCCTCCCCTGTGTCTCATCTTACGTCTCCATAATTGCTTGTAAACTCTTGAACATTGGCCTGTGGTTGGTGTCTGCATGGCAGTAAAATCTTCATTTCTTCATGACTATGACCTTTCACCTTCGGAATAGACCATTCATCTTTACTTTCTAGCAGTCAGAGTGCCTCCTCTTTGCATTCTTGTTTCAAAACACACTTCCTTGGAACAGTCGTTGAAGGCTGCTTCACTTGCAACCTTCAGTAGCACCTAATTTCAGGAAATTTCTATTACAAATGACTGCTGAGATGTTTGACATTAAATATGATGCGGGATCACAACTGTGGAGTAAGCTTATTCACTGTTTGCTTACAGCATGCAAAATATTATAGTATGTGTGTATGTTTCTCTCTCTCTCTCTCTATATATATATATATATATATATATGTGTGTGTGTGTGTGTGTATATATATATATACACATATATATAGACACATATATATGCACATATATATACATGTATATCTATCTATCTATACATAATATGCTTATATACTAATATAAATCCTAAGTGGTGTGACATGATTCTATATTCAAGTTGAATATTTTATGTTTCCATAAAAAAACTATCGTGCAATAAAAGGATAAGCAATAAAATGAATTGGTATATTAGCTTTCTTATAAGAATATTGAATATCAAACAAGAAATTCACAGATTCAGAGAGATAGAGTAAAAGAAGGGAAAAGTTTTTGTGCCAATTTAAAAATAGTTGTTTCCATGTGTCTTGATGTATCAGCAACAAATTCATGTGTTAAAATCTACAAAGTGGTTATTCAAAACACATATGCTTTATGAACCGCTAACCAAAATGGAGCTAACCAAAATATCTATCAGTTCACCTAATCAGTTTTGCCTTACAGTTTTCCTATGATAAAAATTAAGCAAATTAAGTGACTGTATTATTAAATCAAAATAACAATATCGTTACTATGCTAGATTACCTGAATTTATTCACCATGTAAGGGCAAGGTATAAACTTCAGCAATTTCTCTACTTTTCATCATATCCTTGTTTTCAGCTGAGCTAACTTGAGACTTAGCCCTATCATTAGGATATCCTTGAGTTAAAACACCGCTAAATGCTTAAAAAGAGTGCTACAGTCTTCATGAAGTTCCTTCAAAGAAATTCAAGTATTTTGCTTCATGATAGCAAGTGGGGTTGGCCAGCACAAACATGATTCTGTGCAGCTACATATCTTGAGACATGGACTTACTGTGTGCAATTATGCTGCTTACAAAGGAGTTCAAAAGCATGTTGCTTCTACATTTCTTTATTATTTCAATCTTACACAAATCCTTCCTACTGATAAATTCTGACTGGACTTTCATAGTTTCTTCTGGGCCTTCATTTGACCAGTTGAGAAAATTGTAAATAAAAATGTTGGAAAAGTTCAGTCAACCACAGAAACCCCAGCCCAATGCATTCCTTCCACTCACAACTATGTATAATCTTTAAAAAAAATAATTATGGGTGAATTAGATTACATTTTATTTATTCCAAACATGATGCTACTTTTCTTTAAAAGCACTTCCATGAGTAATTATAGTATTGTTGAATATTTGTTGGGTTTTCTCATCTCATCTATGAGACCTTTGGATATCTACTAAATTGGAGATTACCTTATACCTTTAAAGACCAAAAAGGATGTATAAAATAAAGTAACACAGAGAAATGAAGATTTTTTTAATTAAAATACAATATATGCAGTTTCTTAACTATATTACCTCTTTAAATATAAATACTTATATTTATAAATGTGTGGGCATGTTTAAAAGAACTTAATGGTATTGTAGGTATGTAGTCGTCCTCAGCATCGGGGTGGTATGTGGTCAAGGATCAGGTTCCGAGGCCAGGACAGGGAGGCTGAGTATGCAGTTAGCAGGCAGACTACAGGGAAGTTTCAGTAAACACTTCTTTCTTTTTGAAATCTTTATTGCTACATTATATATACACATCATGATTGCACTCAACAATGAGAATTTATGACCAGTATATGACAGAACTTAATTCTCATTTTTTCCCATACCCCTACCCACCCTATCAACCCAGTCCCTTATATTCATAAGCTTTGTTTCCTTTCTTTTTTGTTATAATCTCATTATTTTCCCCCTTATTATTTACCCCTTCACTTCATTTTGCTTATCTTTAGTGAGGATTACATGGGTTTGTCTAGAACACAGGGAGTGGGCGTGGCTACGAGCACATAGGAGCAACAGAGCTGTAACTGATTGGTGCGGCACAAGTTTTTTACCTTTTATTGTTAGCTCTTCGCAGAGTGACTAGAGGAGGAACTAGAGGCCCCCAAGTGGCTTTGGCGAGTTTCTATGCACAGGAGTGAGCATGCTTGAACTCCTTTGGGTTTCTCCTAGCTTGCATGTGACATACTTCACCCAACTAGACTTGAACTTCCCTTCATAGGTACCTTGAAGATATTCCACAAATCAGTTTTTTAGACAGGATCTTTAAGTGTTTCTGATGCACTTTAATAGTGCAGCCTGTGGACTTATTTTACACTGCATATAAAATAACTGTTTTTTGACAAGGTTAGTTTCTGAAACACCTGAGTCATTTCTTGCGACATAAGGAAGCTATTTCCTGTGCTCAATGTCATGACCAAATCCTTCATTTCTGGTATATATGGCTTGTAAAATTCAGTGGGTCATTATTTATCTTCCTACACAGACACTTAAAATATCCGCATCTGCCTTTAATAGATAAATTGTGCTTATTGGACATTTTCTTTAAAAAAAAAACCAAAACACAGAGACAAACTCGGGACCACACTTTTGCCAGGCAGACACTGCACTTCTGAGCTACATTCTCAGACAATATGCTTACTAGATATTTTAACAGCACTTGCTATGACCAAAAATATATAAACAAATAAATTATTTAAAAAATGGTTCTTCAGAAATTGCTGGAGTTTTCTATTAACATGAGAAACATGAATGTAGTGGTAGAGTTAAAGTACAACTTACTTGATTTACCTAAGTGTCTGAGTTTAGAAATCACAAGATTTTTTAGTCATATAAATAGTATAGATATTATTTACTTTCCATTAATGACTATATGTCAACCATATGAAAATATGATGTTTCACTGAACTTAATGTTTCTTTTCATGCTTTTGTGAAAACAAATTCTTATTCTAGACATCAAATATCAAGCATCTGGTAATTAAATTATTATCTTTTTAAACAGTGAAGTTTTCATCTGACAAACAAAGTAAAGGTAAACTTCTAAAATGCAACAATTTTTTTTTTCTTCATAACGAGACAATGCAACTATAAAATTTCAATCTGGGAGCCAGAGATTTAGCTCAGTGGTTCCAGCACCTGCTTTGGAAATGCAAGGCCCCAGGTTTGATCCTGGTAACCACATACAACATTGCTAGGTAGGGAGCCTCATGCCCACCAGCAATCAGAACCACATATAACAGTATTGGGTATAGGGACTCACGCCTGTAATACCAGCACTCAGGAGGCAGAGGCAGAGGATTGCTGTGAGTTTGAGACTGAGCTCAGGGCCAGACTGAAGCACAAAAGTGAGACTCTGTCTCAAAAAAAAAATCAATTTGGGACAGAAAGTCAATGTTACTAAGGACTAGTGTGAGTTCCTGCTTTGTTCAAGCAAGAGCTCACAAGAGGTGAAAATCCTACAGCTGAAAGGTAGTGTCATGCCTGGTAATTTCAGGTCAACCTAAAATACTTGTAGGCTATAAATCTAGTCCAATATTAAACATTTCGTTTTACAATGACCATCCTGCCTTTTCTGAACTAATTAGTGGATTATGATTATTACTTGTTATATACTTTTAGAATATAATGACATGAAATTCTCAACTACCCACAATTGCTATGTTGTATTTTTATTAATATTATTAGGCTTTAAATGTCCTAAACATTGCACTGTTGGTGAGATTTTCTATATCCATCAAAATTCTGCTCATTTTGTTCCCAATACCACACTTAGAAAATTTTTGTCCATATTATTTCACTTTATTGAAATTAACTCATTCTATGTGAATCCTAATTCAGTTTATTTCATTTTCTCTCCTTGCACGACTCTATATTCTCCAGTTTGCTTGAGTAAGCACTTACCATACCATTGATATTGTTCACTTTGTGTTATTTTTACAAGAATGATACTAACTCCAATAGAAGACACTTTATTTCTAATTGTGTAGCTTTTGTAAATGTGTTTTTTATGCCTCCACTTCAGAAGGAGTGCATATGACTTGAATATGAGGTGCATTCTGGCAACATAATTTTGGAGATCTAAAACAAAATGTCAGTTCTGGACTCAAGCTAGAGAAAAGTCATTTTTTTATCATTGTCCGAGCTCAGAACAGATACTATACTTCAGATTTGAAATTTGCATATGAGAAACACTCACATCTGAATAAATTTAGATGGAGGAGCCTATTTGATGGTCTCTATGAATACATAGCAACTTCATCTTCAGGATGGGGACAGGGATTATTTTCTTCTCATTTACAGAATATATCCAAGCCTGGTCCAAGATGACCATAGAACTGGAGATGAATGGGCCAAGGACATAAGCCCAAGAGGATACTCCATGTGACACAGAATTTTGCCTTCAAAATTGAAAACAGTGACTCAAAAGATAGGTGTGTGTGCGTGTGTGTGTGTGTGTGTGTGTGTATTTGTGTGTGTGTGTGTGTGTAGTTTTCTGAATACAGGTCCTCAGTGACCACATAGGCACTTGCTGTCAAAAGGTAGCATTGGATTAGATGTAAAGTAATAAGACAAAAGGTTTGTGGGATTTAACATTTTAATAATACTTATAAAATACATTCATCCATTTATTAAAATGTCAAAAACTTGATCTTCATGAGATGAATATCTAATTACTATTATTGTCTGTAAATATTAATTTGAATTTCCCCCAAAATTGCTCCAAAATACACTGATATATAACTAATTCAGAAAATAAAATGCATTAGAAAATATTTCATTGCAATAGTATCCTATCCTAAATAGTGTAACATCCTAATGGTACTTATAACCATTAATAAAATAAAGCCTGAATTTGCAGATTTCTAATGATAATCAAATTCTGTGTACACCTTTTAGCTATTTGTTATCATAAATCTAAAGGTAAAATGTTTCTTGAATAGTTTTGACAAAATAGCATGGTTTGTCACTTTCGCCACAACTGTAATAATGTAGTCAAGGCACATATACATGTGAAAATTAAAAACATTGATTATAAATATAAATATTAATACAAAGCTAATTTTTTATTAAACATGTAAATAAATAAAACAAAACATAGATCTATTTTCCACAAAGTTAAATTTAACCATTAGCTAGTTGTCAGTAGAAGAATAAACACAGGTCAGGTAGATTATCACTCAATATTAGTTTCATAATACTGTAAGGGATGGAGACATAGTTCAGTGGTGCCAGCTGCCTGGAAAGTGCAAAGTGAGTACAGTCCCAGTTTTGCTCAAAATAACCAAAAGTCAAACAAACAAAAAGGTGCTACAACTACTTGTAATGATGTTGTAATATGCAGCTTTTGTGTTGTGATATATTTATTCCTGTTTATAAAACTTCATAATGGAGTTAGCTAATAATTGTATTTTATCTCTAGTGTCTGTTTAAATGTGTTTATTATTTTAGTAATTTACTCTAGTCAAACTTTCATTTATTCTATAGTATCTTATACATTTTTTTAATTATCTTTATTGGTACATTAAATATACACATCATGATTGCACTCCAAAAAAACAATACTAAAGCTACTAAATTTTAAGCAGTTGAGGTTATTATCTTGAGAATGTTTTGAATGCATCATGGAATATTTATTATTAATATGTAATTTATTGATAGCTAATTTAATGTTTAAATTGCAATTCAATTATTTGAGTAAAAAGTCTAAATATACATAAACTATGCTTTTGTCACTGATAACTATTAATTTTTCTGACAGTGTAGTTTACATAATTTAGTTAATCAGTAGAACAAATATCTGAAGAAGTTGTAAGAACCCAATAAATTTATTCATCCATTCATTTAAAAATAAATATTTGAGTACTAAATGAAACATTATAGTAGTTAATGGAAACTCAAATTCAAAAACACCATTAAACGCTTCCTGAATCAATTAATAAATACAGACATGGGCCAGGGATTTAGCTCAGTAGTTCTGGCATCTTCCTGACAAGCGCAAGGGCCTAACATCAATCTCCACATACCAAAACACTAGGTGTGGTGGCACTCACCCACACTCTGGAAGCAGAGGCAAGAGGATTGCTGTGAGTTCGAGGTTGGCCTGGGCTACACTGTGAGTTCAGAATCAGCCTGAACTACAAAGCAAGATTAAATTTAGTAGATAAGGAAGAGGTAAAAGGTATTTTATTGCAATTATCAAAATTTAAGTGTTTAAATATTTATGTTCATCAAAGTGAAAAAATGACTTTGTAATGACAAATAATTTGTCTCACTATGAAGTCTGCAATTTGTGATGCTAATTTTGAGTGAAATGTTGCTTTGGGAATCAAACTCCACTGAATTGAGCAGCCACCACTTTAGAAAGGCTCAAATGCTTGTATTCATTTACTACATTTTTCTAACTTTCATAATGCATAGCATTTGTAAAAGCGCTTTTTGTATTTCTGTTTTTAGTAACCATGTATTCTTGAACACCTGGTGTTTTGCAAAGTCTGGATTGTTTAAAGATTAGTTGAACCTTGAGGGAAATATATATTTTTATCAGATTGTGCATTAGGAAAGATGCACAGAATTCCATAGCTTTTTATAAAAACTGTGCCCAACATTTCTCTACAGAAAAGTTTCAGAGAAATATTCTTAAAAAATTTATTCATCGATGCTGCTTGTGTAAATTAATATATTTTTATAAAGATATATCAAGTAGCTTGATTTCTCTAAGGTAGAATTGTGTAAGGTCTAATGCCTAAGAACCAAGAAACTGCTTTTGAGAAGGTAATATATTTGATAAACTGAGTTTGTCTCCAAAAATCATTTTATATCAAAACTTCCTATCAAATGCTTCTAAGAAGACAGTCCTGGAAACAAACATAGACTTATTCCCATGCAGAAATACTACTGTGCAAAGGGATGAAAACTAAGGACATCATGTTTCTTCTATCACATAGGAGTCTGAAAATGTATGGGTATTTCAATGGGTTTTTATTTTGTTTTAGGTGTTTTCCTGATACACAGACTTCCTGATTTATAACTCCTGCATCTTTTCTGTCCTCAAATTCACTAGACATTATTTTTAATTTTCAGACAGAAAAATGCAAACAGACCTTGGGAAGAATATAGTTTTTTTCTGCATTGCTATTTCTTATATTTATGTCTTGCATACTGAGCTGTTATTAAACTAAGAATGCAGACAAAAATAGTGTTTTTTTAATATATGCTAATGACTGCAGTTTGGCCCAAAATGTACTGCTGGTTTTGTGTATCACTTTGTTATTGCTGGGAAGATTTTCTCCTAAGTAGTTTTATAGTTAATTATTATCCTCTTCACACTTTAATTTAGATTCTGTACAATTATTTGACACATTTTTCAGGCTTCAGTATTTAGCAAACTAGTTCATAGTTTAACCACTTGTAAAAGAAAGATTAAGATAAGAAATTAAGGATCATTTTTTCTTTTTCAGTTTTGATTTTCATGTCTTGAGAAACATTTCAGAATACATCAAAATTTCTAATGTCTTATTATGTTATCTTGAAAACATGGAATGTTAAATAACTTAGAGTTGAATAAAATACAAAGTGAATATGTCCTGAAACCCCAGTGATGTTAGCCTACACCTCACTCAATTTGAAATCAATGAATATGAAATTTAAAAATGAAAAATATCTAGAATTGTACTCAGTTATAAACTTTGAGGATTATAAATAGTATTGGATAAATATTTAGGGTTAGATCTATGATAAATATATGAAGGACTAAATATATATATATATATATATGAAAATTACGTTTAGCTATATTCCTCCTATACTTTTTTTGGCTTAGTTTTGTAAGAAAACCAGAGAAATATTAGTGTCATGAAATTGTCACCTAGTGAGAATGTCAGTCAGTAAGTTCATTTCTAAGTGCTGTTCTCCAGCCAACTCAGCTATTCACTACACTTAGTGTTTCTATTCCGACTCTACTATGATTTGTATCATAAATTTGCAAATTTTAAAATGATGAATCTCTCTATAAGCATTTCTTATACAAGATAAACCAGAGCTTCTTTCAAGATGGACATTCCTACTTAAAACTAATGGAAGAGTTTCTCCCTCCGATGCAGACAAAACTACTGCCCCATTATTTACAACCTAGCTTTTGAAAGCTCCTACCATGCAATAGATTATATATGCAAAGACAAATAAATCACATGCCTTAGTAGTTATAGTCCAGCTAGGAATGAAGAAAGCATTAATGGATTTCATGAGGTGATCCTTGAAACTGTTGTGATAGAAGCCAAAGAGCTATACAGAAACAGAATAGTGAAGCCAACAGAACAACTTCCAAAGAGAACAAACAATATTTCTTCTCAGGTTAATAAAAGAATGGAAGGTCTGTGTCATGAGTTATGAGGACCTGAGCATTTCCCCTCCTTGTAAGCTGTAGAGCTAGTACACAGTTTCTGGAAGAAAAAACAAAACTCCTGGATTAGAGAACAAGAAATATACTGTGCCAGGAAAGAAAGCAGAGGACATCTTTGTGGAACTCCTTTTCATACAAGTCCTACTGGAACAATACAATTGACTGTAATGAACTAAGCTGACTGTTGGGATGTACTTCACAAGACTGATCTTGATTTAGACCACCTGAAACTTTACTATCAACAGTAAATATGCCTGCTTGTGGCTCTAGAGGCGGACAGTGTATATGTTTGGCCTATGATAAAACTTGACTTTTCTACTGATAGGAGTCACTATTACTCTGTTTCTGACATAAATAAGCAAGCTCAAAGATTCTTAGAACAAACGCAGTTTTGGATTGGCACAGAGCCACACACACAATATCTCAGCTATGTGGAAAGTGAAGACAGGAGAATCATAAGTTCACACTTAAAATGGGCCACTTAGTGTGACTGTCTTAAATATGAAATAAAAGGCATTGGAAATGGAGTTCAGTAGGACAGTACTTATCTGACAAGAGATACGCCCTAAGTTCTGACTCCAAAACTAAGGGAAATAAACCAAGTATTAAAAACAAGCATATCAAAATGGCTAAAGATTCAGAGAATTACTTCCCAGTAATTTTCAGAGACTTTTATTTCATCAGTCCTCAGCAAACCTGGACTAGAGCATTTTCTGTTTATAACAAGATATGTATTGAAATCTAGAAAAACAATTGGTCAAACTTGAGATGTTCAAGAGAATGAGAGGAAGGAATATTATTTTAGTTAAGGAAAATTACATGACACAGTTGAACAGAGAGGCATTGAAGGCAAAATATTTATTTAAAAATCCACTTTTTTTTAAAGGAAGGAAAGCTAGAATGCTCTCATAGACCTGAAATTTAAAATACAAAGCTAGAAGCAAATAATAAGTAAAAACCACTGATTTACATAATAAATGGATACATACGATGCTGAGGGAAAACTCCAATTACTCCAAGAAAACTAATTTGCTAAGAACTTAGTTATAACTGTTAACAGTTAATTAGCCTTCCACCTTTAGTATGAATTAAGTGCCTACAGGATTTTTTATGTGTGTTAAATTCTGTGCTGAATTTGAAGAAATAATGGAAGGACTCAATGAATTTTTTTTTTTTTTTTTTTTTTTCTATCTGGACTAGTGAGGAGGGAAAAAAAGCAACAGATTTTTAGCAAATGAGACACAAGACATCAGGGCTCTGCACTGCAGTCCACTGGCCTTAGGGGCACAGAGACGACTGAATGGTAAAACAGTGAATGTGTTGACCAAAGAACAAAGGAGATTTTGTGGAGTCAAGGAAAAGAACAAAAATGTAGAAAAAAGGAACAAAATCCATGGCACAGCATTGTGATTATTACGGCATGTAAATAAATGGGAAAACTGATTAGCTGGGGGAGGTTCAAAGCAGAGAGAACAGAATTAGATTTTGAATGACCTTGATAAAATCAAATTTTAATGTATTAAAATATTTAAATACAGTACTAATTTGCTTCATTGATATTACTAGTTTACTTTTTTTGTTGAAAAGAAGTTTCATGTTACCTATGTGTTTCTTCTTTGTAAGAATATAATTTATGCTTTATACTCTGAGTAACTATTTGGAAGATAATATACAGTGAAATAGTTGTTATTTGCTTGTTATTTGGGCTTGAAATTATGGGGTTTTTTTCATAAAATGAAAAATGATAAAAAGGGAGATGAGAAGGAGAGAGGGGAGGAGAAGGGAAAGAAAAGTAGAAGAGGGAAAGGATAGGAGGATCAAAGCTTCCCAAAGCCTAAATGTTTTTGGAAGGCAGAAGTATGATGACATCATTCATATAATTCAGTAATAATAAAACATCAAACATATCATTAAGCAGATCATGCAATGTGTTGAAGTTGGCTTCACTTCTGGGTGGTAAAAATAGTTTAACTTACTATAAATCAATAAATCCATTGTGCTGCATAAATAGAGAAAAATGCAGATGTCACATGGTCGATTACAAAAGATCCTGAAAAGGAAAATATATGTAGAAGAATCTTATCTTAAACTGATTAACTCCATGTAGAACACATTCACAGCCAACAACATAATAAATCATTAAAGATTGAAAAGAATTAATTTTAAAAAATAAATCAAATTTATTTATATATTTAGATATACTTATAAATTATATATTTATAATAAACAAATATATTTATACATTATATTCTAATATATATTTATATATTATATATTCATACATTATGATTATATTCATCAATGATAATTTGTACCTATATATAAAATATTTTGTTTCTTTTTTCCCAGTCCCCCTTGCCCTCTCTTCAACCTCCAACCTCAACACACATAAGCTTCGAGATGTCCATTCTCATCACTCCTGTTTAATACAGTACTTAAAACTTCATCCAGGGTTTCCGTTTTAATATTTAGGTCTTATTCTTTGATCTTAATTTAGTGCATGGTAAAATATATGTCTAGTTTTAATCTCTGGCATATTTGAAGTGCTGAATGGATATTGTGAAATAGGAAGAAAACATTCAAAAAAGGGAAACAAAGTGGAGTGAGGGAAAGTGGAGAAGGAAAAGGGAAAAATTGATGGTACAAAGGAAAAATAGAAACAAAGTTTATGTATACGGAGAGGTGGAAGGTCTAGAGGGAGGGCAGAGGGATGGGAAAAATAAGGATAAGATACATCATGTGCCGGTACACATTCTGAGTGATGACTGAGATCATAAGGTATACCTAAAGTGTACCAATAACTCAATAAAGATTGACAACAACAACAGCAACAACAACAACAACAACAACAACAACAAAAAAAACAGACAAAAGTCTTCAACCAGAGCTCTCAGGCAAAGGAACAGAATAAAATCACTCATACAGAAAAAGGAGAAGTCAAACTATGTGTATCTGCAAATGGCATGATCTTTACACAGAAAATCTCACAATCTCCACCAAATTAAGAAGAAAATTTGACCAAGTGGAAGGATACAAAGTAAACACAAAAAAGCTATATTATTCATGTACACTCACAATGAACCCATCAAGAAAGAAATGTCTTTAATGGTAATTTTAAAACAAGGAACACCTAAAAAATAACCTAACCAAGGAATTGAAAGATCTGTATAAAAGGAATTATAATACTCTATTTAAAAAA
Organism: Petromus typicus; assembly: GCA_004026965.1. Classification (NCBI taxonomy): domain Eukaryota; kingdom Metazoa; phylum Chordata; class Mammalia; order Rodentia; family Petromuridae; genus Petromus; species Petromus typicus. Next base: position 23,883 of record PVIR01005418.1, read on the forward strand.
GGCAGAAGAAGACATTACAAAATGGAAAAGACACCCTGTTCCTGGATAAACAGAACTAATATTGTCCCAAGGGTCATATTACCAAAATGATACATGGTGCAAATTTGGCCAATATACTAACATTTTTCACAGAACTGGAAAAAATCCTAAAATTTGTATGAAACCAGAAGGAGCCTAGATTAGTCATAGCAATTCTAAGCAATAGTAGTGAAGCATGGGTCATCATAATCCTAGATAAAGATTTTACTACCAGGCAGCAGCGATACAATCAGCATTGTACTCTTATGAAATCGACATGTGACCAATAGAATAGAACTGAGCATCCAGAAAGTGCCCCATGTTCCTCTATTCCTTTTTACTGCATTTTTCTCTCTTCCTTGTCTCCACAAAATCTCCCTTGTTCTCTTCTAGATATCTTCTTGAAAGTGTTTTCATCGTATCACATATGCATAAATACATCCCACATATAAACAGCAAAATTTAGGGTAGCTAAATTATGGAAGCAGCCTATACAGACTGATTTAAGTGAATTAATAATGAAAATGTGATAATATACAGAATACTACTTAGCTATAAATTTCAGAGATACATGGGAAATGGGTGGATCTTGCAGCAATAATGCTGTGTGGAATAAGTCAGACACAGAGATTAAATAGCATATAGTTTCCTTATATGAGGAAATAAACATACAACTATTTCAAAGACCAAAAAGAACAACATGGTGGATGTGGGAAGGGGATTTAAATAAGAAGGGTATGGAAGACAGTAAAAATGGAGGTGGGGGGCAATGACTAAATCTTGACATAGAGGTGCCAAATCTCTTAGATGAATGGAAATATTGGATCTTACAAACATATACTTCTAGTATTCAGTAATTCTCAAAGAATGTAATGGGATTTCCTGAAACACCACTTGTACATTTTTTTTTCATGGCATATCTTTCCATTTATTTAGGATTTTATTTTCAGGAATACTTTCTCATTTTCTGTACTGTATAAAGATCTAGTACATATTTTGGTAAATTTATCTCTAAAAAAAAACCTATGCAGGGCCGGGGAGTTAGCTCAGTGGTTCAGGCGCCTGTCTTGCAAGCGCAAGGACCCGGGTTTGATTCCCCGGTAACCACGTAACAATACTGGGTGTGGAGACCCACACCCAGCAGCAACCAGTACCACATACCACAGTGCTGGGCGTGGTGGCCCACACCTGTAATCCCAGCATTTGGGAGGCAGAGGCAGGAGGATTGTGATGTGAGTTTGAGGCTGAGCTGAGGGCCAGCCTGAACCACAAAGCGAGACCCTGTCTCAAAAAACCTTAAAAAAAAAAAAAAAAAAAACCCAAAAAACTATGCATATTTAATTGTTATTTATAAAATTCATTTTCAGTTCATTGTTATTTTATAGAAACATGATTGGTTTTTATAAATTTAACATATATGATTACATCTAATGTATCATTTTTTAAACTGAAATCTTTATTGGTACATTACATGTACACATCATGACTGCACTCCACAATAGGGATTTGTACCAGTATAAGACACAACTTAATTCTCATTTTTTCCCATAGCCCCACCCACCCTACCATCCCCTATATACATAAAATTTGTTTCCTTTCTTTTTTGTTATAATCTCATTATTTTTCCCCTTTCACCCTAATTTTACTTTGAGTGTTTTCTATTTCACAATATATAACATAATTCTAGATATCATTTACATATTTATTTTCTCATACCAGAGAAAAGATGTGATATTTACCTATCTGTACCTATTTATTTCACTTATGAGGATATCCTCAAAGCTATGTCCATTTAAGTATAAATGATTCAAACTTATCATTTTTTATGGCAGAGTAATACTCCATTCTGCAGAAGAACCACAACTTTTTTATCCAGTCTCCAGTTGATGGACATTTGGGTTCTCAGGACTTCGATAGCTACTCTTCTTTTTATTATGCTCATATCAGTGTTCTTACTTAAGACACTTACTTACAACTAAGGGAAATTCAGTTATTTACTAGCTGGTGTTTCTCATTAAATAATTTCTAGAAAATAAAATAGAATTTCCCAGGGCTTCTCGAAACATTCTGATTGAACTATCTTTTTTTGGCCAGCCATGTTTTTCAAACAACACTGTCCTGATACCTCCCTTCTTGACCATGAGTGAGAATAAAGTGGTCTCCCAGGAGGTCTTCATTATTTCTGCTCCCCAGGGCACAAAGCCTCAGAAGGACCATCTGGTTACTTACATCCTGGAATTTTTATCAACTCTGAGGTCCAGAACAATCTATTCAGTTCTAGAACACTGGCTTTCTCTGCACAGCTTAGACAGTGTCACTTCTCATTTCGAGGCCTCACATTGATATCAAGACTTCTGACTAAGCCTCTATAAAATGTCTACGCATTTTAAAAGAGTTTCCTCTTTACTTTGCAGAAGGTAAAAAGCTGTCAGAAAGAAGTGGAAGTAACATGAACTATGCTAAAAATTGCAGAAGTATTTGTTATAGTATCGGCTTAGGACAAAGTTGTCCAAAAGCTTTATAAACTGATGTTGTATGCCATAAAAACAAGTAAATCAAAGAACTGGTGAAATTTTATACATATGCTCTATAACGGTCATCTTTCTAAGGCATAGTTTTGATTATTTTAGTTTTTAATATCATAAAATTTATATTTAATATGTTAGGTTATCTTCTTAATTTTAGGTAGATAGACATGAGCTAAAAGGTGAAGGAAATAAAAATATTTTAAGGGTGATTTTATCCAACAGAGTGGAATGTTCTTACAAAAGAAGCTGGAAAATCTATTTCTCTTGGAGAAATATGAATTCAGTGAATACCCTATTTTCTTACTGATAGTGAGCAAATGATTGCTGGTCCTCTTGATGCTTTCTTCAAATTTTAAGTATATTAGTCTGGTAGGATTAATACAGGTACTACAGGCTATGCTTTACAAAGGAGAAATTGATTTTCTCATGATTTTTAGCCAAAAGTCCAAGACCACCACAGCCTCAAGCTGTGTTCAACTTGAAGCTCTGTGCACCCCTGATGTAAGCTCACACAATCTTTTCTCTGGAACCAGGAACACTCAGTGTCTTCCTCTTCTCCTGTGGAAATCATGCCAATGGAAAAAAATAAAACATCTTTTCAGGTTCATTTGACTTCAATTACCTTTCTAAGGCCCAATGTGTAAATATAGTCACCTTTTAAGGAACCTAATTCAGGTCTTAACAAACTTTATTTTCATTCAATATATGTGGAATTTAATGAAGCCATCAATATCATTGTTTGACAGCAAAGATCAAAGTTCATTGATAATATTTAAATATGGTGAAATAGTACATAACTGAGCTGCCCCAGTTCATGTCCTTTCTTTATCATTTATTAAAATTATCTAATTTTGGGGCCAGAGATTTCACTCAGTGGTTCTGGTGCCTGCCTTGCAAGCACAAGGACCCAGGTTTGATCCCCGAAAACCACATACAACAATACTGGGCATGGAGACTTATGCCTACCAGCAATGAGAACCACACACTGTAGTGCCAGGTGTGGTGGCTCACACACTTGGGAGGCAGAGGCAGGAGGATTACTGTGAGTTCCAGGCTGAATTCAAGGTCAGCCTTAACTACAAAACAAGATCCTGTCTCAAAAAAATGTTATGTAATCTTAAATTCTAAATATTGACAATAATTAAGGCTCCAAATAAAATTTACTTCTTAGAGAAGATTAACTGGAGTATTAGATGATTAAAATAATTTGTGGCATATAGTGAACTACAACATTTTATTTGTTTCTATTCATTATAGTTGGAGCTCACAACTAATTAAGGAAGTTTGGCCTGGGCTTCCATGGAACTCAAATAAATTCTAAGAGAAGAACATGTCTACTTAGATTTTGGAATTTGATGTGGGCTAGAAGTCAGGAATGAAAAAGTAATCTGCAAGAAATTCCAACCACAGTTTCTAAAACAGAGAGTGAAACATATTTAAAAAATAGAAACCATTTGGAAACTTCAAATGATGCAAGTATGAAATCACTGAAATACAAATACTCACCCACAGGAAAATACTTAATCTACCTAACTAATTCATCTCATCAAAATCCACATCAGGACTGGTCCATGAATCATCAAACATAAATTTTAACTGTCTTAAAAGCGAAATATGTAGTTATGTGTCTGCAGTAGACAGTAAAAAATCATGAATGAAGGTCATGACTCTCGGTCAGTGTTATTTTATTTATTGTATTGTATTGTATTGTATTGTATTTAACAGGGTCTCACTTTTGTAGTTCAGGCTGGCCCACACCTGGCATTGCCATATGTGGTTTACCAGGGAATAAACCCAGAGCCCTTGTACTTGCAAGGCAGGAGCCAGAGCCACTGAGCTAAATACCCCACTCAAGGGGCAGTGTCTTTGATTTCTGTTTATATCTTAAAAATTGAGTTTCAAGACTGACACTAAGAGCAACTCAGAGTAATTGTTTGCTCATGGGTGTAGATGGGAAATTTCCTGTGGTGCTGGATACGGTAAGGTTTAAGTCAAAGCCTGCTTTACAGAAAGGTGCAGCTTTTCTAAGCGCCGGGAGGCAGCATGTGAGCACTCGAGCTGGGGCATCTCTGAAATTAGACCACCCTCCTCCTTTTCTAGACAATGTGTTTCACTAGCTTTGAACACTTGTCCCATCTCTAGCGTTGCTGTATGGCTCCCCCATCAAGTTTCATATAATTCCTTCTGGAATAACAGTGAGAACAAACTGTGCTAATAGAAGTTGAGCAGCTGTCTTGCTGCGTGTAAGGAATGTATCCCCTTTCAGTCATTTCCACTGATCTGTTAGAGCTCTTGTGTTACTGTCTAATGAGACGATGATATCCATGATGTCAGCAGTGCTTTTCTCTTTATGTCCATGATATTTGTCATCAAAGCTCATTGCCGCCTAGTTTGTTCAGAGAAGCCTTGTTCATTTCTCTCTCCAATGTATTTGTCATGTGATAAGTAAAAGAAAATTATATAAATAGGGAAAGATCAGAAACATTAAACATATCTAATATTACGTGAGTTTTATCAAAATACTTTCTGATTTTCACCACAGGATTAAGTTGATTCTGTTGAAAAGGCAAATCAGAAATCAGATGTTGATTTTGCATTAGTAGTATTTTATCTCTGTCATCTGTAGTTTGTAAAAACCACTGCAGATTGTACATGGAGGAGCATACTTGATGTTCACAGGTTATACAAATTTACAAATGCCAAGGTGAGTTCCTACAACCAGAGTAAATTTTTTTTCAAAATTAATTAACCAATATACTTCAGCAAAGTTAACAGCTAACACAAATAGGCATTTTAGATAAGAAATATGTTCACGTAAAATGAATATTCTATCTCATACCATCTGTAAATTTTAGAGGAGTTATTGTTCTTTGACATAAGCCCTGTCTTTTCAAGACAATAGAAAAGCTGGTCAAAACTGCTCATATAAGTTGACAGTGGTAAAATTTTTGTGAAATGTTTGCCCTTACATTTAATTTTGACTGAATGATTCATTTGGTTTTTCAATATGATACACAAGCATGTGTTGAAGTCTTCAGTAAAACTACTTTTTAAATGTTTCTGATGTAATTAGAAGAAAATGTACTAAAAAGTATTTTTCAGTAAAAATTTTGACTACATTTAAAACATTCTTCACCTGTTATAATACAGGCCCTAAGAGATTTAAAACATTCATTGCAGAAGTGCAAAATAAAAGCTATTTTATTTAGCTAACTAATCAAGTGACTTTTAATTTGATGCAACTCTACCTATAGTGAGCATCACAAATCTCTGGACAGTTAATGCTGCCTTTTATCCTTTATCATTTTCTTTATGAGCTGAGGGATTGTTCATTCAGATTTTCCTAATCCTCATAATACCTGGGCCATTATTACAAATCCTTGCTGTTCAGATAGCATCCAATTTCTTATGAACCTCCTGAGCATTAAAGAAATCTCGTTAAATGAAAATGGATGTATCACATCTTGCCTGGAATTTCATTTACAATTCAATAGTTTAAGTGCTAATATAAAGACAGCCCTTCCTTGAAATGCACAGTAGTGTTTTTTCTCTATATATAGGTGTGCTACATTTAGAGAGCTGTCTTTAATTCAGTGAACAATAATCAAAAATATTAATATTGAAACATTTTATTATGGAAAACATAAAAGTTGGAAATTCTAAGTGATGTGAAATTCAGTAAGCAGGGAAATAAAATGTTGAGTGTTTTTGTTACAATGAGTAAATTTTAATAAACTTAATTATAAACATACTTCATTATAGAAACATATATACTCCTATAATGAAACATACAAAATTAAATGTGAAATCTGTGTGGTTTTCTTACTTGTAAGACCCTGACAGTATCAGAAAATTACATCATCTAAATTTATGTTTGTCAGTTTTGAAGTTTAATTACTAGATTGTATCATTCTATTAGAGTTAGGACAATTTATAACATGTGCTGCATTCGGGAGTTTTATAAACAAGGAGGCTAATTTGAAGTTGACCCACAGGCTCAGACTGCTTGAACACCACAATCTATTCATTACAGGGGTCAGATTATCAGTGGGAATACACTGAAGAATTTTAGTGAAAAGTTCATCATATGTAAAATAACAAGAGATCACAATTACAAAGATATCTCTCTGAAGGAGACTGCAGTATTTGTATACTTGTTTAAGAATATTTTAGAGAAATAAAGGTATATTTTATTTTTGATCTTTGATTAAGATTATAACTAGAGATGTATTTATACACACACACACACACACACACACACATATATATATATATATATATATATATATATATATATATATATTCCAAAACTACTATCAAAAAAGTCTTAAACTTTCTGAATTACAATCAATTACTCATTATACTTTACTTTGGTATGGAAGTCTCAAATGTTTACTTGAATCTTAGATCCTCCTCCTGAGGTCTGGATCTATATCCATTAAAGGAGCACAGTGGGCACGCAAGCTAAATGTTTCATAAAGCACTGAAAGCAAACATATACAACAGTACGCTGATTTCTCCCCAAACCTACTTCAGTGTCATTAAAAACATAAATTAGGGCCGGGGAGTTAGCTCAGTGGTTCCGGCGTCTGTCTTGCAAGCGCAAGGACCCAGGTTCGATTCCCCGGTAACCACATAACAATACTGGGTGTGGAGACCCACACCCAGCAGCAACCAGTACCACATACCACAGTGCCGGGCGTGGTGGCTCACACCTGTAATCCCAGCACTCGGGAGGCAGAGGCAGGAGGATTGTGATGTGGGTTTGAGGCTGAGCTGAGGGCCAGCCTGAACCACAAAGCGAGACCCTGTCTCAAAAAAAACCTAAAAAAAAAAAAAAAAAACAACAACAACAACAAAAAAAACCCCATAAATTAGCATTACCTTGTAAAGCCAGGAAATGTTTGAAATATTTGTGATTCCATCTTATTCACTGTACTTCTCATCGTGGTGATAAAAAAAGGTCTACTAGAGTTAATTGGGGCCCTAGAAATATTTTATATATGTATTTTAGATTTAGTTTGTTATGGAGTGATGGAAATTGAGAAAAAAATAATAAAAAATAGCTTGGAGAGAGAAAAAAATAGAAATGTTTCTATTTGCAAGCATAATAATGTTGGGTAGTGAAAAACTTTACAGATTTCAATAAAAATTACTACAACAAATAAGTTCAGTTAGATTTCAAAATGCAGAAAGAATACACAAAAATCAATGCTTTGTATGCTAGCTATCATAACTGAAATTAATTTTAAAAACCAGTTATAGTATCAGCACAGATAACAACACATAGGAATAAACTATGTATAAGTTTTGCAAGGTGGAAAATACAAATGATATTATAATTCCTGTTGGGTGTTAGTTTGCTTATTTCTTTGCTTGTTTTTATACTGATGGGATTCAGACCCAGGGCTCCACACATATTACATAAGCACTCTCCTCTTGAGTTAGTCTGCCAGCCCTTAAAAGTTAAATGATGTAACTAAAGGAAAGTGCACCCAATATTCACGGATAAGATATTATTAGGAAAATAATATCTCTAAAATTTATAGCTAGCTTTAATACAGTGTAATAACAGACAGAATTTTGATATATAAATTGACAAGTGATCCTAAAATTCATATGAAAATGCAAGGGAAAAGTAAGACATTCAAAATGAAATCATTTTGAAAAAGATAAAGTTAGAAGATTAAAAGTTCCCCTTTTTGTAAAGTATGTGACATTGCTGTAATAGTTAGCAATGTCCACTATAGGGACATAACTAAAAAACAAGATGCAATGTACACCACAGAAATAATTTTGAATATTAATCCTCAATTAAATTTCAAAAGCACCATCAAGAAAATTCCACAGGAATAAAAATTCTTTACATGACTAGAGTAGAACTATCTATGCATGGAAATACCACTTGAATATCCACCAAAATAAAAATTTTATTCTTCAACACTTAAAAAAGAAATGGCAATTAATATAACAAGTGAAAGTTTCTGCAGTCATGTAGAGTTTTTTATATATATTTGTGCTGTCAAATTAGCATATATTTGGTAAGATAAAAAACCATCTGTTAGTTCTGTCGGTTCTGGACATAAGAAGGATGCATTCCACCTAGAGTTGTGGGCTTGCATTCAGAAATGCACTTCTGGCTGTGTTTTCCTCCTGAGCTACTGGTCATATTCCTTGGCTTCTGGTCACCATACGCCATTGATCTACACCCACCTCTGTCACACCTCTTCTCTCGCTCACCTTCACTATTCCTTCTGTTATGTACACCTTGTTGTTTTATTATTTCCAGACAAATAACCCAGAATAACTTCCACTTTTGATATCCTTTGTCTATCACATCTTCAAAGTCTCTTTTCCTATGTTAGACCTCATGCTTTCCATGAAAGAAAGGAGTCAAAAAAACCCATATACTATGTGATTGCATTTACAGGTCACAAACAGAATGGTAAATTGATAGAGAGACCAATTGATAGAGAGACCATACTCATGTGTGTCCAGAGTTGAAGATTGTGTTGATAAATCAGAAATGACTCCTAACAGAATTTCTCTGGAGGGTAATAAAAATACTCTGAAAATGATGATTGCATAAATATGAAGATACTATCAATGAATCATTTTGTTTAAGTGGTGAATTATTTTGCATGTGAATTATATATCAATAAAGTTAATTTGAAATGAATGTTTTTAAAAAAATAAAAATATTACTAATGGTCTGATGAAATTACATTGGCTACTAAGTCACAAGGTCTCATAAATGGAGGTAATTGTTAGGGAGAAAGAAAGCAATTCTTTTGACAAGCACTCTACTTTTTTTCTCAGATAAGAGTGTATCTCTTTGGGGATGGATAAAAGAGGGGACATAGATTCTGATGGCTGAAGAGTCCTGTTTGTTGGAAGTTTAGAGAGCCAGCCTGTTGCAAAAGCTCACCAGTTAAGACAGTGATCTCAGCAAATCCAAGCAGGAAAACAGTCCATTGCTTGTCAGTGGTAATAGAAATAGAAAAAGAAGTATCAAAATTGCAATCCTCTTCCCTCCGACTTTGAGGACCACTGTATTTCTTGCTGCTTGTGGAAATTTAAAGAAGGCTGGCTTTGAAACAGCTGCAGTTTGTGTAGCAAAACACTCAGCATTTCTAAAGTATGGATATAGAATTAACAGAAAACTACAAACTGGTTCAGTTTTATGATTGTTAAATTTATTTATAGGCCTTGTTTCAAGAGGAGCTGATATGAGGATATAAAATAAGGAATATGGTTGCATAAATGAATTTGAATATACAACACACACACACACACACACACACACACACACACACACACACACACACACACACACAGAAATAGAAAACAAGTTAAGGTTAGCCAGTGAGCTGGAGCCCTAGGATAATTTGGTTGACAGATTAAACACCACTGCTCTCTTTCTTCCCTCTGTGAATCCCTGGAAGAAGAACCTAAGAAAATAATAGCTACAGAAATAAAGCTTTTCTTCCTCTGTGTCTTGACCTTATTATCATTTACAAGCCTGACATTTGAGTTAAAGAAATTAAGCAAGTCAGTAATATCACACCAGACATACACTCTCCTAACAGGTGTGAGTCTGCTAGTGGTCTGTAAATGTCATCAACCAAAGATATCCTTCATCAATACAGTAATTTAAAGGAATATCTTCTCTGCCCCAACAGTGACATACTTAGAACTTTTCCTGTATCTACTAGGCAGTTACCTAAAACGATTCACACATAGTTTTAGCCACACAATGGAGTCAATTTCATCTACCTTAGAGAACTTTGTATGTATATAATTCATATAGTACATACAGAGCACCTTGACAGAACTTGGCATTTACTATATATTTAATGAATTATAGCTTTTTTATTACAAGTGTGAACTGTTTTTCACATTGAACTTCAGAGTATTAAAATATTTACAAATGAATGAGGCAAGAGTAAGTGAACTTTTCAGTTATGTACAAGGTAAGAGAATTGTGTACTAGAAAAAGAACAGTTAACTGGTAATGCTATTGATAGGAACTAAATTCATTGACAAGGTAAATTACTTGAGGATGCTACTGATAACAGAAATTTAGTACGTAAACAGTCTAATCACACTGAACAGTAGACAATACATACAAATATATGGAGAGAGATATATTCATTTAGTTGGCAGATTATAAATTGTACTTTTGATTGTGTTTTACACATAAATTCAATTTTTCAAAGAATAGCACTAGAATGAGGGCTATTATGTACCTTTGTCTAGTGTATTGAATTGCTGATATAGTTTCCCAAAAGGCTTTCAAATAAACATATATTGTATCATGAATCTAAATAACAAAATGTACTAGAAATCATTCTTTACAAAATTTATCTGCATCGAAAGTTTGCCTTTTTATATTTTGAAGGAAAATTAAATATTTGCTTAAATATATGAAAATAGTTATACATTTTAGTGAAAATTTTCCACTGACATTATTATCTTTCCATAGCCATTATCATAGCTTTTCTACAAAATGTATTTATAGCTCAATGTGTTAAAATAATGGTTATTTTCATTACCATTATTACTAGTGTTATTTTATAGTTGAAAATAAAATAGAAAAATAAATAATACTATTATGATTAATTGACTTTCAAATGTTTATGAAATTTGTGTAACTAAGTCACAGTGTATTCATAAATACCACCCCATCATAATATTTTATTAAAATTTCACTTATATTTTGTGACCCATTGTGCACTGCTTGTTTCTAATTTGTTCAAATAAGTCATAGTATTTCTCTTTGAACAGATAAGTTTTTCCCTTCTCCTTAAAATTTCTTTATTTAATAATCTGTGATATTTGACTGTTAGATTCTGTCCCAGCCTGGGTTTTGTGATTGTACACCACAGTGAAAATCAAGAATGTCCTCAGTTTTCTATACTTCCAGTCAAATAGTACACATTTCAGACTCTTAGACACAATTTCTTTATTAATATTAAATGCAATAGTGGAGCATGTGGTAGTAAATACTGAGCTATCATCTGCAAAGGATCACAGAGGAGAAAAACAGAGACAGAGAGATGAAAATACGGATTAAAGATTCAGATTTCAAATCACTTTTCTATACATACATGTGTAATTTCTATATGCCAAAAATTGAAAAGATAGTGGAAAGAAATTAGGGAAATCTAATAAATAGATAGACTCTTTTATGAGAAGGTAAATTTTATATTTTATATTTAGTCCAAATTTGTTGAGTATCCTAACAAATAATACATACATAGATTTAACCTACATGAAAAACAGGAAATGAAAAGTTAAAAAAAGCATAAAATTAAATTGCTTGTTTTAATCCAGTAGATTTTAAAGCTTACCCCAAATCTGATGTAAAGAAAATTATTTTGAATTATTATAGGAATAAATGTAATGGATAAATGCATCGCATAAGGATGTAAAAGCTAAGAAAGTTCAACATGTGCATATTCATTCATTTTTTGACAAATAGACCAAGAATGTTGCAAAGACAGTGAATTTTTCAACAAATGTCTTGTAAAAATATATATCCATTTTCCAAAATATACATAATTTGACTATTCCCACATCTTAAACACAAGGAACAACACAAGATTGAGAATAAATCTAATTGTCAAAGCTGAAATTCTAAAAAATTTCCCCCCAAATTATACCTGAATATATTTTTATTTTGAATGTTGTCTAATTTCTTGAGTAGAAAATGCAATGAATTAACCATATAGGAACAAAAATGTCAAAGAATATTTGTATGGAAATTTTTGTAAGCAAATATAGAGTAGTAAAAAAGTATATAATAAAATTGTCAACAATGTGTCATTGAAATTCAAAGCCAAATGAAAACTACTACACACTCAACATTAAAAATAAAAATACCTACAGTCCCACTAACAGTGGAGAAGGGTTTCTTCTTCTCCGCATCCTCACCAACATTTGCTGCTGGCTCATCAGTTTGGAGATCCTCAGAAAGCTAGGATTGGATAAAAAAGCTGTGGTTATTCTACAGAATGGAGTATTACTCTGCCATACAAAACGATAAATTTGAATCATTTCTACTTAAATGGAAATACCTTGAGGATATCCTCATAAGTGAAACAAATAGGGCATAGATAGGTACATATCGCATCTTTGCTCTGCTATGAGAAATAAAGATGTAAATGAGTCCTAGAATTGTATGTTATATATTGTGAAATAGAAAATGCTCAATGTAAAATAGGAAGAAGGGGGAAAATGTTGAGATTGTAACAAAAAAGTAAGGAAACAAATTTTATGTATATTGGGGGGGTGGTAGGGTGGGTAGGGCTATGGGAAAAAATGAGAATTAAGTTGTGTCTTATGCTGATACAAATCCCCATTATGGAGTTCACTCACGATATGTATATTTAATGTACCAATAAATATTAAAAATTTTTTTTAAAAAAAAGCTAGGATTGGAGGTCCCGTTTGACCTGGCCATGTCCCTGCTAGGTATATACACAAAAGAATTAAAAGTCTCATATCACAGTGACATATGTGCACCCATGTTTATAGCAGCTCAGTTTGTGATTGCTACATCTTAGAAACAACCCAAATGTCCATCAAAGGGAGACTGGATTAAAAAAAAGCTGTGGTTCTCCTACAGAATGGAACATTATTCTGTCACAAAAAATGATAAATTTGAATTATTTTTACTTAAATGGCCATACCTTGAGGATATCCTCATAAGTGAAATAAATAGGTCACAAATAGGTACATATTGCATCTTTTCTCTGGTATGAGAAAATAAAGATGTAAATGAGTCATACAATTGTATGTTATATGTTGTGAAATAGAAAATATTCAAAGTAAAATAGGGTGAAGAGGGAAAAATAATGAGATTATAACAAAAAAGAAAGGAAACAAATTTTATGTATATAGAGGGGTGGTAGGGTGGGTAGGGCTATGGGAAAAATGAGAATTAAGTTGTGTCTTATACTGATACAAATCCCCGTTATGGAGTGCAATCATGATGTGTATATATAGTGTACCAATAAAGATTTCAATAAAAAATAATAATACCAAGAGCAGCAACAAGTGCTGGTGGATGCGAATCTTTGGAAACATACACAGCAGTGGCAGTGTAAAACAGTACCACATTTGAATAGTAGTCTGGCTGTTAGATTTTTACCTACTGTAGTTAGCATGTAGAAATTACATACACATTTGGAGTGTGCTACAAACCACACTTTACTTCTGATTTGTAGCTTGTGCAAAGAACATTTAGAGATATATGTGTGTCAGTTGTTAAGTGAATGTGTATTACTTTTTTATATGGCTTTGTCTCCTCTTCTCTCCCTATTTCCTTCCTTCCTTTCTCTTGGGATATGTTTATTTAAATGTCTATTGATCTTTCATTGCTTTTTGAAGGTGAAACATATATATGTCTTCACACGCCATTTACTAATGCTGATGGGTGAGAGATTAACTTTTCTTCTTTCTTCCAGTATCTCCTAGACAACCTCTCAGATTTTTGTGAGTGCTGTAGTTTAAGTATGAATAATTCTGATTTTTTTGAACAACTGTAGAAAGTGAGCAAGCTTACTCAATATTTTGTGTGCCATTATATGAGAAAACTAAGTTCTGAAATGTTTCCTTTGATGCTACTAGTGTTAGATTTCAAAGAAACTTATTTTGCAGTTATGGATCCTTAAAAGCTCAAATCAACCTTGATAATGGAGAATCTTTGTGCTAACCTGAGAAAAAAATAATATTACACTTTAATTTAGAAATTAATCTGAGAAAAACCTGGCAAAGTTTCTTTTGGATCTAACTTCAATAATCCATAAAAACTTAGCAGAAAATATATCCAGATCCTGGAAGCTTCTTTTTTTCTTTGCAGCCATTCCTTAACATATTTTGCTCTTTTGCTAGACATTTTTCTAAAGGATTTTTATTAATGGATATCTTATCTCTGAACAAGCCTTATTTATCTCACACTTTTATCTCTTCCAGTAAAAAGCTGTAAAATGACCTTTCTCTGTTATAAGGAAACTTACATAGTATTTCTTTTCTTCTCTAGTGTTTCCTCATCATTTGTTATTGTTGTTGTTGTTGTTATTATTGTCATTGTTCTTCTAATTTGTAGATTATTCTTCAGGATACCTTTCCCTCTGCTGTCTTCCAAGCCAGTTTATTTGCTTTCAAGTAGTGGGTTTTACAAAAGTGAACTCACAGGAGAAAGAGAAGACCTGCAGCAGGGGGTCTGAGATAGGGATCTGTTGATCAAAGGACACAAAGATGATATATCTTTAAGAGATTTACTGCACAATATGGTGACTAGTGTTAGTAAGAATGTGTTATAATATTTAAAATAAGAAATAGAAGATTACAAGTGTTCCAACTCTAAACATGATTAGTATGTGAAGCAATGCTTATATTACTTTCATTTAGCCACTCCTCAATGTCTATATATTCAAAATTTCATGTTATATATAATGAACAATTAGAGCTCTTCCTTCTCAATTTAAAGATTAATTTTACTATTCAACATCTTACAGGGATTATATTTACTCATTCTTATGTGCTTTTGTGCAAGGGAAACAACTATATCACACTGTTATATTTTATATATTTTAGTTATTTGAGACAGGGTCTTGGTTTGTAGTCTAGGCCAGCCCTGAACTCACTATGTAGCCCAGGCTAGCTTCAAACTACAGCAATCCTCCTGTGTCTGCCTCCTGAATGCTACTAATTTTATTTTAGGTAATATCTATCAAGATATTTTTATTGCTTATAAATATGTGATAAAATATGAAAAAATTCAATGCTATTAGCTATAAACTTTTAAAATGTATTCAATCACACACAACTTAATGACAATTGAGTTGGTTTTATGGAACATAGTATTCAAGTTGGGATTAAGAATCAGAATTTACCGAATTAAGCTTATAATTGATTTGATTAAGTTCAGAGGACATAGGATTTTATACTTAAGGATAAAATATGTTAATTATTTACTCCAAAAAAGGCATATACAGATACTTATTTTATAAAAGATAATGTAATATCAAAATAATAAGAAAATAAATTAGAAGTATCATGTATCTATATTAAAAGTAATACATGTATGTATAAATATATTCCTTACAATTACTTATCAATATGTAATCAATTTAATCAGTTGAAAATTATTAAAACTCATATAAGCAACTATAATTATAATTTGATGTATGTATAGTATACCAGTATTATAAGGCTAAATAACCAGCAATTACTGTCACTTTAATAGAATGGATAATAAATACAGATGTTTAAAGAAACTATCAATAACTTTATGATGAGCAACTGAAATAAAACTCTGTTTCTTTGATTTGTTCCTAAAGCAAGTGTAGTAAAATTCTGACATAATTATTAATTTCTTGTCCTTGAAATGTTAACTTTAATCTTAAACCACATTTAAAAGTATCTAATCAAATTTGTGTTATAGCTTCTTGTCATATTAAGTTGTTTTCATACTAAAATACTTTGTGTGTCTTTCACGATGTTTGTCTTAAAAATAGAAAAATAAAGCAACACATTCTTTTTTGTTAATGTCATTGTTATGCATCTTTAATCCATTTTCTTCCACTTTTTGAATCTTTGTAATTAATATTTCTTTCTTTATAGTACCTCTATTTTATTATTTTAAAATGTTTATCCTCTCTGAAAATTTTGAGATTATTATTAACATTTACATGCCATTTAATATATTACTTAATCATAGTACCAAATAGTTGATCTGATTTTATTGTACAGTTCTTATTGAAATTTAATTTTGCATTTTGCCTTTTTGTTAAAGAATCTTTTGTCCTAAGTACCTAAGTTCTACTTTTTTATTTTTTAATATTTTTTAATTGCTGTGTTTTTAGTCTATTTGATTTTTCTTTGTGCTCCTTCTGTGAAGGACTTTATTTCTGCTACTTACTTTTCCTCCAGGTACAACCAGCCTCCAGGAGTAGCAACCTCTGCTGCCGAACTACTTCATTTCTACTCAAAAACATGGCTGTCTTCATTAAGACTTTTGAGTATGTTTCACTTTTCTAATGAGGTAACTTCTGACATTTTCTATAGTTAATTCTTTATCTTTTATCATGAGTCTGGTTTATACTTTGATAGATTTAATCTATTTTTTTTCTCTTTTATTTTTTGTCAAGACTCTATGGGAGATAAACAAGACAAATATTTTGTCAACTATGGACAAGCCTCCCAGGCACAGAGAAATGCAGAGTGGGCTATGCATCTGTGAATGGAAATAAACACATGTATATCCCTGCTTCTGCCTCAACCAAGAAAAAACTACTCTACAAGATTACTCACAATTGCATTTCTATGACACCACTGTTCCCAGAATGTTTCTGAATTGTATAGAAGACTTCATTCCTATGATACCGTTCCTATGATACCAGGTAACACCGTGTTAAGTTTTTAGGACCTGATCCATCTCCTGCAAACATTGATCCATAAAGCACATTGCTTGTTCTCAAAGTACTCTATGCATTTTTTTTAAAGGAGTGGAGTTTGCTGCTTTGACAGGTACAGCTATATGATATATTATCTTAGGGGTATTTTTCTCTCTAATTGAACAACTGGGGGACTATCATTTGTTTTTCACTTGTAATTTAATGTTACTTATAAAATCATTTTGATAAAAATATCATTTCTTTTCTCATTTTAAGTTGATTGGAGATTCATATCTTTCATTCTAATACCTTATAAAGAGAAGCATTGTTTTTTATTAACCTATATTTTATTTCTACTAAGAAATGTAGATGCAGCATATTCATTTCTGTGTATGTCATGAGGGACTCAATCTGATGCTTGCTCACTGAGACATATCCACCGACTATTTTAAAATAGTTTTATTTCGAGTCAGGGTCAGGCTGAATTACTGAATTGCCCAGGTCAGGCTTGAATTCATCAACCTCGTTCCTCAGCCTCTAAAACTGCTAGAATTTGAGGCACATCCTACTACACCTTCACTGAACATATATTTTAAGATTAAAAAAAAACATTAAGTTAATTTTTGTCACATTATTAATTGATAGCCATCTACTGAAATATTAACTTCAAAATTTACAACAGATTTTCAATATCACTTGTTACCACCACACATAAGTTCGTATCTAGTAATATATATGTACAAAAAGCAAAATGAATCTAACTTGTCATTTAGCATAGGAACTTTTTTGAAGAACACAGAATAAAGCATTTAGGATGTGATAATGGAGAAGAAAAGAGTGAGACACACAGCCATCCACACTTACTGCTACTGATTTTGTTTTCCTTACAAGCAAAATATATTGGCCACAAGCATCTTAAAAACCTTTGCTTTGTAATTTAGACTGAGTCTCTAGATAAGTAAGAGAACAATGTGCTGAACTTTGAGGAAAATAATCATGAGGCATTGTTTTACTATTAGATAACAAATCTCTGGGGCTTTGAAAGTATAAAGTGTCACTGCACGTACTTTCTCTTCTTACCCAGCTTTCCTATGAAGTAAAAGTTGACAGGACTACAATGCTTGCATTGTAATTCATGAAAATAACTTAAAGTAATAACCACATGCACCCCTAGTAGAACCGGGGCCGAATTAACAGGAGTCATCCCTCACCTTGAAGCGTGGCTGCAGATGTCTGATATAATCCCTTGAATGTGACCCTCAGGCCACAAATATCAAACTTAAGCAGGAGCAGAGACAAAGAAGCATGAAAGATACATGCTCTGCACATAGTAGCCATCTAGTAATTATGCATTTCATCAAATATAATGGCAGTGACTCTGACATATCTTCATGGAATATGAAAATGTGATAATATTGTAGAACAGGTGAAATTAATGTCACCTTCTTTAAAGGTGGCACAGGCTCATTGCAGGTGCTATAGAAAAGCTGTCACTCAGAAGGAGTGTGATCCACACCTGCACATAGGCCCAGCCATGACAACAATGGGATGAGGATCATTTTACACAAAGAGAATAGAGAAAGCGCAATGGGGAGCTAGACAGTTAGCTGCAATTGGAAGAAAAGTTCATCTGCAAAGTGAAGACTTTATTTCTTATTTAGCAGAAAACGTCAAAATGAAAGAAATAAGCAGGCCAGTCAAGTTGCAAGAAAAATCCAGATAGCTTTGGAGTTGTACTGAAATTCTTGTAGAGAAAAAAATAACCCTTGGACTTGTGTAGTGCTTTTGTAAGACACAGAATATAGGGCATGAAGTGATTAAATATTAATGTCCTGAGCTGATGTTTCCAGGATAATATTTAATTATAAAAGAAGTGTTATTGTGTAGCACAGTTGGGGACAGTCTCAGTGAGACAAAAATATTTGGTAGGAATTAAGATGCAGATAGTTTGTACATGGTAATGAGTGGACCTTAACTGAACAAGCAAAAGAGTTCAGGAAAATTTTTCAAGTACATTATTTTGAGTAATACAAACATAATCGGTAACATAATATATTAATTTCCATTATGTAATGTCAACAGTAGGGCCAATGCCAATTTCCAGCTCTAATTGTGGAAGCCAAAAGTGGAAATGCAGAGGAGAAGATGCTGCAGTTGGAACAGAGCATATTCGATTTGCTGTTCCACAGCTTTTCATGTGGTGCGACTGACGACCCTCCTGAGAAAAAGCAAATTATCCTCCTGTGGCACCGTGCAAAGGCCATCTCTTCTCAAAAATGATAGTTAGTCCCCACCATTGCTCTCCTGATGGACGTTCTCATCAGGTTGTCATTTCTCTTGGCCACCTCTGTTTTCTTGTGTCCCTGTTGGAGTGACTGGATGGTCTGGGTCTCACAAACCTTAAGCCCTCACTCTTCTCATTGGTCCCCTAAGAAGCCTATCTGGTGCTCTACTGCAATCTGCAGGAAAGACAGGAATGTGTATGGCAAGTCTGGGTCTTTGTACGAATACATGGGTGTTAAATGAAGCTTTCAAAACAGAAAATAAGAAATTTAAAATTTCTGTTCATTAAAATATGCAATAAAAATATTTGAACACAGACATGACTGTCAAGATATTGGTAACCTAGAGTCAACATCAAGGTGGTGACACACTTCCACTTTGTGAGACATTGATGAGAGTGTATACCTGGACAAGACTTTCTTATAAACTTGGAAAAAATGTGATTGTGAGCTTCATCTCATATAGGAAATTTAACAAAATGTACATAGAAGAAAAAAGTGAAAATAAGTTTTTCAAGAAATGTTACTTTCGAATTGAATGTCTAATGTAAAAAGTTCAGAATTAGAGGGGTGATTGGGTTGGGGGAATAAAATATTAAATAACAATATAGATATTTTCAAGGTGTCTGACAAATGAAATGAACTAGTTGTAGAGGTACAACTGGGCAATATCTTCCTGAAAATACTTCATGCAACAGAACAAGGTATTTCCTAGATTATTCAAAACCAAAATGAATGAACACAAGGAAAATCAGTAATATTGCAAAGATATGTAATATGTGCTGATTCCCACTGGGAGAAAAATGTTGATTCCTGCTTCGCTCCCTGACTGTACACCATCTATTATTTGGGAATGTTTGTGTTATATAAAATCTGTGCTTCACTTGAATCTACCTTGAGAATTTATCACATTGAACCTATTTTGTCTAAGTGGGTGAAAATATAAAAGATTTGCATCAGAAAAATGAACAGATAAGAAGAGCTTATGTTTCAAAAACAAGAGACAGAAATTTCAAAACATATTCATTTCTCACTCAACATGGTATAAATCCTAATTGCTGGCAGAAATAATGAGCTATTTTCTCATGTTAATGATATATTGATGAAACACATTTGTTTACTTCCCGTGTATAAAATAATTGTACACACTGAAGCAAAATGACAACAAATTCATAATCTCATATTACACCATTACACCATGATAATGTACTTATCTTTTTACAAATTATCAATAATATATAATCAAGAAAAATAATTTTTCATTTATACAGGCATAGGTGCTTAAATGTGTATGTGTATATGTATACACACATGATGTATAAAGGTGATTTCATCAATGAAGAATCACATATATGATGATGGTCCCACAATATTATGTAGCCTTATGACATTAGTTACCTTCTTCTCATAAACATAACATGATTTACATAGTCAAATTCCCTACGTATTTCCTAGAATTCATCACAATATTTAAATGATTCAGGACTTAATATTTAATCTATTTTTCTAGAAAACCCTAATACTGAATGCAATGTTGAATCTTAGGTGTTCAATTTGTCATAAACATAACTGGAGCACAAATATCTTAAATACATTACACCCTATAAATACACTATAAATACATTTCAATGATCACAACCAAAAATTAAAGGGGCTGGGGATTTAGCTCACTGGTTCAGACACTTACCTCACCAGTGCAAGGTCACATGTTTGATCGCTAATAAGAAAGAGAGAGAGAGAGAGAGAGAGAGAGAGAGAGAGAGAGAGAAAAGAAAAGAGAAAGAAAAATAATAAGGAAGAAAGAATGATAAACACGAAAAAGAGAAGGAAAGAGAAAGAAGAAAGAAAGAAAGAAAGAAAGAAAGAAAGAAAGAAAGAAAGAAAGAAAGAAAGAAAAAGAAAGAAAGAGAAAAGAAAAAAATTAAAATTGAAAAAAATCAAATAACATGTATTTTGAGCAAGGGCCTATGGCACTTACCTGAAATTTAGCATTCTTCAGGTTTAAGACAAAAGGATAGGATGTTCCAGCACAACCTGGACAGATGAACTAGACCTACTTTGAAAAGAAATTATAATGACAAAAAGGATGAGGATGTAGCTCAGTGGTGCTACAGCTGCCTGACAAGTACAAAGTCCTCAATTCAGTCCCCAACCCTGGAAGATGAAGTATTTTAAATAAATAAGTAAATAAATAATTAGGAGTAGGGATCTAACTCAGGCTAAAATCCCTTAGTTCAATTATTGGTACTTCAAAAAACAAACAAACAAACAAAAACAAATCTCCTTCCTGCTTGATCAATTTATCTTTCTGAATGATTCATCCCAGATGAAAAATGGTCCTCTTTCTTCAGTTTTAAAATGATTGTCTTTTATGATATTTCTTGTTGGAGCTACTAACCTATTTTTCAAGTTTGTTCTACAAAATCTTCCTTTATAAAGATGCATATTTTCTATCTATTATTCCTTAATTTCATTTTATTCATGATTTATCCTCATTATTTAATAAAATTGCTGCAATAAACATTTACCACTATTGATTTAATATTCATATATTACTCATCAGCTAGTTGGCATCTGACTTCATAAAATGATGGTCTGATATACATTCTAAAATTGCAAGATGGAGCCTAATTTCCTCTCTAATTTTCTCTTACCTATCCTGTTTTTTCCATTTGGATGACTTAACTACAATTAACATCCCTTTGCTAACTTCATAGTATAGACAAATCTACAAACATTATTGTCTTGTCATTTCTTGAATATTCAAATATAACTTTCTACTAAGTATGGAAGAAAATATTCATTCTAGCTAGCTAGTCAGATAAACTAAAAATATTTAGAAGAAATGGGTAATAATTAAACATTTTCAAAATCAAAATTATAATTTTTAATACCATCATGTTATTTAATTCCATGTTCTTTAAAGTTTCATGCTGTAAACTTCTTAATTCTTTTGGGAAAATGTTGCATGCTGGTCAAATCAGATACCACATGATCAGAAACTGAGTGATCTCTGATTTCCTTGACATAATATCTCACTTTTCCCCTTTTGAATAAAACAGTTGTCTCATTTCTCTGTTTGAAAGTTTGCACTGAGATAAGTGCTGGGCAGATGCACAGAAAGTGTGTAAATTGGGAATATAAATGATTTAGTTTCAACACCAAGCTACTTAAGTAACTGGTGAAGACTTGAAATGTATTTATTTCTCACATTTCCAGGTGCAGACAGATAGATAGACAGAAAGATAATAGATAGACAGATGTATAATTGTTTTGTAAACAGAACATATTAAAAAAAATTAAATTGCTTTAAAGGCCTTCCCACTACTTCTTAAGTAAAAATGGTTATTTAATAAAAACAAGTATTCTAAAATACTTATTTAGTAAAAATACTTATTTAAAAATACATTATATTTGAGTTTGTACAAAGCTTTGCAATATTTTCTAGTATTTTCAATCAGTATAGAATCACAACTTTATTTTATACTTAATATATCAAAATTTAATGTGGAGGTTTCTGCTCTTTTATAATCCACTAAAATATTTTCTTTATCATGTATCAGAATATATATATCCATTTCTCTGTTGGAAAAAATTTGAATCCTTCCCTATAATTTGTTGTTATATATCCTGATTCTGCAAATACCCTTCTCTTGACATTTCCACATTTCAGAGAATATGTAAAATATAAATCACTAAAAGTAAGTTTTATGGGTTGAAAGATTATGCATCCCAAAAGTAACTGTTATTACAGAATTTGTCTCAATTAAATATTCTGAAGGCTCTAAGATGGACAGGAAATTGGTGTTAGATAGATAGATTATTACGCTAAATTTATCATATACTAAGTCATTGCTCTTATGAGTATAGACATGCAATTTCATTTTCATACTATTTGAGTATTAGTTACTTTAAAAACAACTTTTTATATTTTTAGCTAAGGATGCTGGTTACGAATTTGTTTCAGTTTTAATATTCTGAATAAAGTTTTCATTTTGATTTCTTTTTCTGAAACTTTTTGCCCTGTATGCTGTTCTGTTTTGGTTTCTATTCGTAGGACATTTTAAGTACTTCTTGGAAACACCCAACAGGTAATAAAGTGAAGGGAACCTTTATTGTCTTTTTTTCCCTTGTTGAATCTCTGCAAAAAATCTGACAGCTGTCCAAGTCTGAACATTATTGTGTAATGTTTTTTTAGAAATTGTCCTTTTGCTTAGCATAAGAGATCAAATCCAGTCTGTATTATTCCTCTGCATTTTGGAGTTTAGATATTCTTCATCTTGAATAATTTTCCATTTACAAAGTACACATCCCAACTAAGATACTGCAATCAACTCAGGCTCTTTTTATTACAGGCTATTCTAGCTGCTTCTTTAATTTCTTATTGATTTGCTGAGGGGCTTGAAGCCCACTGGACACTGTTTGTTTTATGATGTGCAGGCTGATGGCTCTGTCAGTCACAGTCAAACTGCCTCATGAGTGAAAGTCATAAAGGAAAACCTGGACTGAGAGCACAGGGTCTTCGGAAGACTTAGGTGTATCACAAGAACTGATAGTGACTCCAAACATCACTGTGAGTTTTGAATTTTAAAAATTGTGAGGGGCCGGGGAGTTAGCTCAGTGGTTCCGGCGCCTGTCTTGCAAGCACAAGGACCCGGGTTCAATTCCCCGGTAACCACATAACAATACTGGGTGTGGAGACCCACACCCAGCAGCAACCATTACCACATACCACAGTGCCGGGCGTGGTGGCTCATGCCTGTAATCCCAGCACTCGGGAGGCAGAGGCAGGAGGATTGCTGTGATGTGAGTTTGAGGCTGAGCTCGGGGCCAGCCTGAACCACAAAGTGAGACCCTGTCTCCAAAAACCTAAAAAAAAAAAAAAAAAAAAAAATTGTGTAGCAGTGATCCACTGATGGTAGAACATTAGGACATGGAAAGAGGGCCTTCAGCTGCAGGAATGACAGGTAACCTGCTAAAACACACATCAGGAACAGTAGGAAAACTCCTTCAACACTCTAGTTGTTAAACTAGGTAAATGCTAGCAGCAGTCCAGGGGAATTCAAAACCATAGCTTAGGTGGGACAGAAGGAATTATGTCAGTTAGGAAACATGCACTCATTCTAATCACTCACTCACTTGCCTCAAAATTCTATATTGGAAGTTCAGTGGAATGACAGATACATTTCTATGATTTGGTTGGATGGGCCTCTTACCACTGCCTTGGCAGATGTATTTACGTGCATGTATGGGTAAAGTATATATTTCATTCTTATCTGGTAGCTGTTTATGAAAAAATATATAAGAAGATATTATGCAAATAGAGACTCAAATTAAATGAAGATAATTATTGAGGTTGATGACACTGGAAATTATATGATATTAAATTATAGATCTGATATATTATTTGCCAAATAAGTTAGCTTTATATTCACTAATGGATAGAGATTTGACAAAACATTAATAATCACCTGTGGAGTGGAATCAAAATAGTATATTATACATATTGTGCTCTTTGAAGGCATGTCTAAATATTGTGGATGCTTGTTTTTAACTTGATGTATTTCATTATACATAGCTATAAGGCAGGTTCAGGATTAAAGTTTATACTACATACATTTATTGGTGCAAATTATCTCCTTCTTTTTTTTTTCATTTTCATTTCAAGACAAGCTGTAAAATACATTTTAGATATCATAAAAATTTAGTAAAAATGTTGCACTTCTGACAACAGGAACAATGGTCATGGTTTCAATTGGGGTACATAACATCCCTTAGAGAACATGAAAACATATTTATAATTGTTATTACATAAAATTTACCATTTAAATAAATTTAATATTCTCCACAATCCTTTTCTGTAATGAAATGGAAAGCCATACCACATTAATGGATAAAGCTCTCAGATTATAATTCTCATGCTAGAGCAATGTGACCATACACACATACAAAAATAAATATACAATTATTTAACAACTAATTAAGTGAAACAGTCACTGGTTTCAATTTTGCAAAGTCCTCTCAAATCTGTTGTAATAATTTTTCTTAAAATCTGTGTAGTTGTAGCTCTTCTTTGGTTGAGTTCTCTTTTCCCCAGCAATTATTTCAGCAAAAACTGCAAAAATTCTTTTTTTTTAAAGTGCTATGTGAACTAACTTATTTAAAGTGATTGTAGAAAATGTATTTTTTTGAGTAGGAAGGCTTATACATAATAGTTTTTCATCCGGTATTGAGATACTAACGTGTAAAAACTTTGTCCAATTACAATCTGTGTTGGTTTATTCATCATCGTGGATTTATTCTAAAATGTTACAGTTGCACTTAGAAAACTTTAATTCTCAACACATTTACAAGCCATCCCAAACTAATTACACATTTTACAGTTATATATGCTTCATCACTCTTGTCTTAGTTTAAAATATTTTTGAATTATATTTT
This sequence comes from Petromus typicus, assembly GCA_004026965.1. Classification (NCBI taxonomy): domain Eukaryota; kingdom Metazoa; phylum Chordata; class Mammalia; order Rodentia; family Petromuridae; genus Petromus; species Petromus typicus. The sequence continues at coordinate 49,554 of PVIR01005418.1, forward strand.
CACCTCTATTAATTGCAAGAATGTGCATTTATAAGCGTTTTAAAAATATGACAGTGTATAAGATGATGTACTTTTATTTTGAATGATAATCAAAACTACCAAACTCTTTTCTCCTTTTTCCTTGTACTTCTTAAAAAGTAAGGTTTGATATATTTCAATATATATTCTTTCCAGTTAAAAAAGATAAATTCTTTCAGGTGGAATTCAATGTGTTTCATACTCTTTATGCTATGACAGTTCAACCAGTAAATATGCAAGTGAGGATAGCAATAAAACTATTGAGTACTGGGCCATTAATTTAGCTCAATGGTTTTAGTGCCTGTCTTGCAATCACAAGGGCCAGCATTCGATCCCTGGTAACCACATACAACAGAGCCTAGAGTGGAGACCCACCCGCAGCAGCGATGAGCACCACATACCACAGAGCAGGGCGTGGTAGCTCATGCCTGTAATCCCAGAATTTAGGAGGCAGAGAGGAGGATTGCTGTGAATTTGTGGCTGGGCACAGGGCCAGCCTGAAGTACAAAGCAAGACTCTGTCTCAAAAAAGCAAAACAAAACAAAACAAAATATTGAGCATTGCTGATTCATATTGGGGGAATTTTTTGTGAAAACTATGTGATCAACCCATAATTCTCTGTTTTTCAAAAATTCAACCTTTGGAAGAAGTAAACCCCCATTACATAATGGGATCTTCAAATGGCAGCATGAATCTAATCTGAATGTTTATTTGAAAGACTCACAAGAAAAATAAATGAGTTCGACATTCCTAGGTAACAGAAATTAGGAGCTTGGAAGACCATTCTCAGGAAGATCATTTTAATCATACCAGAATATTACATGCCTTGCAATTATCTCCATGGTCTGGATATTTCAGTAATACACAGATGACTTACATGTAAGTATAGCAGTTCTATTACAAAATACCAAGTTATACTTTGATTTATTAAGTCAAAATGGTTTTATTCTTTGGCTCCCTGGATACCATTTTCATTCATTATACATGAAATCTCTCTAACAGAAGAATTTTCCAAAAAGAAGTGTGAGTTATTTGGAATCAGCAAATAATTTATTCTAAAATTATACACATGTAAAAGAAAGAAGCATATGAAGAAATGTTCAACATCATTGGTCATTCAAGAGATGCAGATGAAAACAACTCTGAAATTTCATCTCGGTCTAAAAAGAATGGCTACTTATCTTGAAACTAGTCCGCATCAAATGCTGGCAAGGCTGTAGCAAGAAAGGAACCCTTCTCCACTGTTGGTGGGAATGTAAACTGGTACAACTACTATGGAGATCAGTCTGGAGATTCCTCAAAAAACTAAGATTAGAGGTCTTATTCAACTTGCAGATGACTTCTAGAATGTATGATAGATGTTGTAAAATAGAAAATATTCAAAGGGAAATGGGGTGGGAGTAAGTAATGAGGGGAAAGAAAAAATATGATAGTAATATAAAAAATGAAATAAAACTTATGTATATAGGAGGTGGGGAGTGTAGGGTGGGTAGAAGAATGGGAAAAATGAGAATCAAGTCATGTCATATACTGGTACAAAATGTCAACATTGAATGTGATCATGATATGTACGTAAAATGTACTTATTTCACAATAAAAAATAGAAGCAAACCTTAATGCCTAAACACAAAGGCTCAAGTTTGATCCATGGTACCACAAAAAGAAAGAAAAATCCTGGTTCTTGCCAGAAGGATCCCTTAAGAATCCTTTAGAGCCAGGGTGTGTGTGTGTGTGTGTGTGTGTGTGTGTGTGTAATTGCGGACTTTACACTTGAAACACAATGAACCAGAACCCCTGAGTTAATTCCTTGCCTCAAAGTTTCATTCAGAATGTGAGGGTGATCTGACTGTGACATCTGTCACCCCAATGATGGCCAGGACTGATTCCTCTGATCTGGCTGGCGAGGCGGTGTCCCCTTCCTCCCTCACCGCTCCATTTGCGTCCCTTCCAAAGCTGCGCTCTCCGTTGAAGAAAACAACCACCCCTGATAGAGGAGGACATTTCCTTGGTCAAAGGTATACGGAACAGCTGCACTCCCCTGCTAGAACCTCCAAACAAGTCAAATGTCAGACTGAAAGCTGAGAATTCAATGGGGGATTAGATTCTATATTTCTCATGATATCGGAGAAGTATTGATAAAGATGTACTGTTCTTCATATTACTGTCAGTACCACTGATCTCGACAACACTTCTGAAGCCATTTGTTAACTATTGGTTTAAAAAAAGCATGCTACCCTTTGGTTTAACAATACATTTGTTAACCTTTGGTTTAACAAAGCACGCTCTTCTTTTTCATTGAATTTACCTGCTATTTACCTAGTTTTGCAGTTTTGAGAATCAGTAGTACAGTGATTATTTCAGTACTCCATCTTCATATTTTCATTGTCTTAATTTCTTTTCCACAAAAAGGATAAATCATCTAAATCTAACATAGTGAATATTCTTTTCTAAAATTATATTTTTATTATTTTCATTACATTTTATAATTCATAAAACATATAAAACCTAGAAATAGAGGCATTTGGATTTTATGAGTAAACACAGTTGATAATTGAAATACTTTGACTACATGCTCCTAAAAATCTCTAAAATCATAAACAAGATTTACATTCTAATGTGTCTTTTTTACTGCATTTTCTTTCTTTCTTTCTTTCTTTCTTTCTTTCTTTCTTTCTTTCTTTCTTCTTTCTTTCTTTCTTTCTTTCTTTCTTTCTTTCTTTCTTTCTTTCTTTCTTTCTTTCTTTCTTTCCTTCTTTCTTTTGAGGTAGCAGAATTTGAACTCCAGTTGTGTGCTTGCCAGGCAGACACGGTGCCACTGAGCTACAGCCACAGCCCAGGATTGACACTTTTGCACAGCAGAGTAAATGGTGTATGTAGATGTATAGATTTTAAGGTTTTGTTTTTAATAAAGGAAGAATAGTTAGGTATAGTGATGTATGACTCTAATCCCAGTGCTAAGGAGGCTGAGGCAGGAGGATTGCTGAAAGTTTGAGGCCAGTTTGATTCACATAATTAGTTAAGGCAACCTGAATTACATGCGAAGCCCATGTCTTTAAATTTAAAAGGATACATATGAAATAAGCTTATTTAGAAATCTTGTGTTGATTATATTTTTAAGAGAAAATAATCTAAACTATCCTTTTTAATGTCCTTAAGGAAATAATAGAAATTGCATTTTTAATGTCCTTTTTTGTTTTAATGTAATACAAATAGATTTTAAAGCACAATATAAAAATGGTCTCATTTCTATAAAATACCCAAAATTTCATAACAAAATAATTAGTCATATTAGTTAATACACTGTATATCATGGTCTTAAAAGAAGAGCCAAATGTGCATATCTTACACGAAAAGACTGTCTTACACAGAAGAAACAAAGAAATAAGAGGACAAAATTTTCTTTTCAGTGAACAAAAAAAATATAAAGGAAAAAGGTTTACCATATGCATTAAAATATTTTTGAAACAATAGAATAAATAATTTGGAGAATTATTTTAACTTCCCCCACTTCCTATCCATCAAACTCTAATAGAAATTTCATTTGACCCAGCAGTCCCTAGAGTCCGTCATCATTTCACAGGAAGATACACATGCCTATGTTTATAGCAACATGATTTATGATACCTGGATCTTGGAATGAGTAAAGAAAATGGAGTTTCATGCACAATGGAGTACTACTCTGCCATAAAGGTAAACTTGAGGCATTCAACAGGCAGCCATAGTGTTAAGTTATACACATCTGCCAAACAAGATTAACTCCTAAATGGTTTTTCTTATTTGAGAAGTGCAAATTTTATATCCTTATCATCTTTAAGTTTTATATATAGAATTGACCCTTTTATTTAATTATTAATAGAGGAAAATCAAGGTTACTTTTTATCAAATATTCCCTCCTTTCACTAGCAATGTGAAATATTTTTAATCTTTATTAGTACATTATGAGTACACATCATAATCATATTCAACTTTGAAGCAATGTGAAATATTTATGTCATTGTTTAATTGATATTTGATTTTGATGTAACTTTTATTATTGTAAGTTGTGAAAAAATAAGCTGCTCAAAAATAGACAAATATCTACCTCTTAATATTTTTTAATTTTATAAATTAATAAATCAGTTACTCCATCAAAGGTAGGTGATACGGTTTTCTTTTTTTCTTATAGACAATAAATTATTTTCTAATTTATATAATCTTATACTAAAATGTTATTAACTTTAACAAAACAGTTGATTATGAGCTCTAAAATACACAATTTTAAAATATTGTTTCACTTTCATTTCTAACATAAAATTCACCTACTTATTTTATGTATCTTTTCAACTAATTATGTTCTATGAAGCACATTTTATATTTTTAAAGAACAGCTTGTCAGCATTTGACCTTTCCCAGAAACTGTTAAAACCTCCTAACAATGCTTATAGACACTGCTTCTTTAATGTTTCTTGAGAAAGAGTCTCTTCCTTTTCATTTAAAATTTATTTGTCTCCTTGGCCACATCCTGTAGACCTTCTTGAAATAAAACCCCCCAAATGTCATGTGTAATTGATTATTAATCATTCTTAGATTTCTTTCCTAGTCCTAAATATGCATCTTTCTTACATTGAATACTTCCATATAGAATTACTATTACATAGTGCATTAAGAAAAGTCATAGTATGCTAAAATATTATAGATGTTTCAAGGTAAACATCTCATTAATTTGTGACTTTCAGATAAAATTTCAAACCATCTGCTAACATATAAAAATGGAGAGTAGGTTAAACTGTCATGAGACAATCTAATAGCCAGATGTTGGTAAAATACTCAGCACGACTAATTCATTAAAACTTAAATTTACATAGAATTCAGAACATAATTGGAGTATTTTATTACATATAATATTAAAACAACTTGTTAAAGAATAGCAATAAATATTTTATTTTATAAAGAAAATCTACAAAAACTTTAAAAATAAGTGAGAAAAAATGTAGAATATCAGAACATTCAAATATCTTTAGAAAATACAACCATCATTATTACATTAATTAGTTCACTTGTCAGCCTTTATAGCATCATATATTATGGTAGGAATTATAATATAAAATATATTTCAAACTAAGAAAATATTTTCAAAATCTACAAAGCACAGTGTAGTATAACCTAGTCAAGGTATTTTATCATAAAATAAACCATAAACAAATTTTTAACAATATTGGTTTTTATTTCCCATTTGAAATATTTATAATCAAGTACATATTAGCATTATTATACCACAGTACACAGTTCAAAATCTTCATTCTTTTGGTTGAAAATAACCTTCATGAATTCGCTAAGTAAATTTTCAATTAAATTTAACGGTGTATGATTCTGTCAGAAGAGCAGCATCACTTAAGTGCTTTGCAGTCTCGGTTCTTCTCCACTATAAATGGAACAGTGCCCATTAAAATCATGATAAACCTTCAGAAACGCCTTCTCCACACGACCCCATGTAAACAGAGGCAATTTCTCAAGGGCACATCACAGGCACATTCCTGTCATTTACTCCATCTCAGCCACATCCCTATCATTATATCGTCATGTGGAATCATTCACACAAAGGAAGATGCTGGCCAAGAACTTTGTCTTCACTTCGATAGTGTAGCTACAAAGTCATCGAATCTCAGCCGTTAGGAAAATCTCCCATCATCTCCTTGGACATATTGAAAGGGAAACTCCTTTGCTGCTCCATGACACAAAGTTAAAGGGTGACGAGGAGGTGACAGAACTGACTGCGTTTGAGAATTCAATATCCCTGCGCGCAGAACCCTGAGCCAGTCTAACATTTGGCCCTGTTCCTTCACTGCTCCCGAGCCACAGCAGAAATGCTCTGGCTACACTATGACCAGCACTCAAGCTCAGTGCCGTATCTACCACCAAACTAGTTTTAAGACTACAGTACTTTTTCCTGCCTTCCAGCTCACTTTGAGGCACTGTTAGTAAAAGAAAGAGACTCAGTGGCTACATGAGATTTTTTGTCTCCTTCACTCGTGGCCTTCTTTACCTCTGCAGCTCTTGGGAAGCTGATACTGTCCAAGTCTGCGGTTTACATTAAGGTGTGACCGTGGATGAGACCTGGCCTGTTAAGCATCTCATTGGCCTCTCATTTTTTTCCTAAACACTTTGTCCAACTTGGTCTTTTCCACAAGAGAGAGCCCTTGGGGTCCATTAGAGAACCCTTCATGTTTGCATAGGAACACATGAAACGAAGACAATTTGCTTTTTTTTCAACATCACTTTTTCACACAGATCACATATAAATACAGACATATGAATTCAGACAACTATTGGTGTTATATATAATTACAAAACTGTGTAACTATATACAGCAAATATAAACATAATTATGTGTGTTCATCAATTTTTGCAATGTTTGAAAATTATCATTTTCAATATGTTTTAAATTTATTTAAATATCAGTTTTGGTTTTTAGTCATTGTATTTGAACTCTTAGTAATCTAAGGCTCAAAAAAATTAAATACTTTTAAGTTTCATTCTTTATCTTAAAATTTATTTTAATATTACATATAATTTATGATGTTACTATATAACTTCAATTAATAAAATGATCATTTCACCATAATTATTTTTATTTTTAATGACTGTGCTAATAATATTATATTATTGAATAGATTTCTCTTAGAATTAATTCCATTTGTCTTGATATTTCTAATTGTTTATGATACATGAGTTAGTGGTATTTTATTTAAAAAATATTCATAGTTAAACTATATTTATCTATATTAGACTTTGTGACTTTAACTGCCTTTTTGAAAAGTAACAATTTTATCACCTAGACTTTATTTTTGTTCACTTTTTTTGTCTAAGTGGAAATATTAAAAATATAGTATTTCTGATCTACTTGTATTAGCAGTCATCTAGACAAAATAATCTTTTACTGTTCCTTATTAACTTCTGGCATTAGAATAGGGTCTAAACTAGGACTTGACCTCAGCACAATATATATGCAGATAAATACAGGCTAGTCCCCACCAAGGACTAGGCTTCCAGATTTCCTTAAAAAAAGAAAAAAAAATTAAGTAAGGGGAAGAAGGAGAATTTGCAGTGATAAAGTCAGTTAAATTTTACTGAAGCAAAATAACCGAACAGCTTCCTCAGTATAAAGCTTGAAAAATGAAGCCTATCATCTGACAGATTCAAAGAATGGAATTGCAGACATAAGAAGGGAGAGACTGTTTATTAGAAGTATAGGAAGAGAAATAAAGCTTCTGTAGCCAGAGAGTGTCCTAGGAAGTCATAAAGCATGGAAATTTGCTCTGTCTGGGGCCACTTATCCCGGTGGCTCTTGGGCTTAAAATGACCAGTTGGGACTCATATCCTCTAAAGCTGTTACTGAGAGTGAAGAATTTAATAGAAACCAACTACATTTTTAAATGCCTTAACTCAGTCCTAGATGTAGGAAGGGTCTGGAGGTTCCTCAGTCAGGAGGGTTCTGCCATCAGCAGATCTCAAGGGCATGTTAGAAAAGTTGGAGGGCATCATCAGTCATGAGCTCTCTTCAGAATATTGGTCTAGGGAAACCTGATCAAGAGAGCCCTGCATATTTGCTGTGAGCTCTCTTTGCCTGACCAGTTAGAGTCTGAGATCCTCTAAGAGCAAAGAGGGTGTGCCAAGTCCAGACACTATTTTTCAGAGGTTAATGATGACAAGCACAGTTAGACACCAAAGAGCTGAAAGAGCCACTCCCTTCCCTTCCTTCCACTTTAAACATCACACCACTCTAATAGGTGACTGTATTCCACAATCCCCCAGTAGGGACGCCCTTCTCTGTAGTCACATGAACCCAACTGTACTGTAGTAATTTTTCAGGTTTAAACTTTGGCTATCTCCATGGTTGCTGACCTCAGGAAAAGACAATGTGAGACACAGAGCCAGGGGATAGGTGACTGTGTAAATACTAGAAGCCTGGGGCACAATGATCTTTTTTGCCTGCTTTGCCTTCCTATTCCTGATGCTGCCCCATAATCTTCAAGAAACGTAACTAATGTAACTGCATACTATGACGTACTCTTGTATGGTTGGCAATTCTTTCTTTGTTGTACTCAAGAACCTGGGCATTTTTTGCCTCACTCAAGCATAGCAGCTGGATCTTAAATCTCTTCCTGGAGGTTGCCTATAAGCATCACATATTCTTTTGTATTATTTAAGTTTTCTTTCACCTGATGGGAATTATTTACTCAAAGACAATATTTATTCATGAGTATACAAGTTCCTCTGGTTTTTTGCTGTAAAGAGATCATGGCTTTGAAGGACTATTTTCATGAAGAATTTGAATAACTTCCTATGCCTCTGTACCTGTCATCATAGTTTTCCAGCTTTGTTGTACTATGAGTGAAATTTAACATTATAAAACTTAAATAGAATTAAAAAAATGCCCACAAGCAGGACAAGGTAAAACAAAATGAGTTAAGGTATTTTATGATCACTTTTGTCATAGGGTCTGGCAATGTTTTCTTGAAGAGAAACTTCAGGTTCTCTAAGGTTTATAGGAGTATTGACCCAGCTGATTTTCCAGTTGTGTTTCAGAATTCAGTGGTATAAATTAGGAGTTATGCTCATCTATTTTTTTTTTTTTTTTGCAGTACTGGGGATCAAACTTGGGTGCTTGTACTTCTAAAGTAGGTATAGTACTGCTTGAGCTAAACGCCCAGGCCCAAATCAGGAGTTATGTACTCAGGACTCCATTCCAGTTACCTTGGCGGCCAATGGAAAGCACAAGATCAACACATGTGGTCCTTCTTTTTTAGGAAAAAAGAGAGTGGCTAGACTTCCTCAGCACTGGGTAGTCTCATTTAGAAAATAGGAGGTCAGGTCTCTCTTGGGGATGAATAATATCATGTCAGAGAGTCTATTGAAATTTGGCAAAGACAGTAATAATGCCTAAATTTGGTGGGGATTTCTCATTCACTCTGGATGTTACTACTAAGGGTTGTTCATCTACAGTATTTAATCATAGTGTGTCAGGTGGGATCTTATTTGTTTCAGGAACAGGGGAAGTCAAGTGTGTAAGAGGAGTTGAGTTTCCTGGGTGAGCTTTCTGAGAGCCTTTATCCTGAGAGAATAAAGTTTTATTCATCAACTATACCTAATGATTGAAGTCTTCAGCAACAGTGGAAGTAATACTAAATTCCTAGATCCTGAGAGACTCCCCATGTGACAGCAAACTTAAAGAAGGCACCACTGTCATTCTTGAGGCTCCTAAGTAGTCGATATCTGAAATAATTTCTGATGTTCAAGTTTTATCAGCTTCGATGTCTTTTCCATTCTGCAAAGGCAAGCTTCCACCCCATCAGAGAAAGTATCTAGCCAGAGGGTTCCCGTATCTTCTTATGTTGGGGCTTGCAAGTGAAATCTATTTGGCAGTCCTCCCCTGAGTATTGCCCCACGGTGATGTAGGAGGTTAGGGCTAGGGCGGGGAAGAGCTGGCTGAGGAAGTAATATGACCTGTTAATTACAAGATCTCAGAACACATGTGGAGAACAGTCCCCAAACCCCTGCACAGGGATTTCTTACAAAAACTAGAGCAAGTGTTAGACAGAATGGCCTACATCTGATTGCATCTGTCGAGATGGGATCTCAGTATCACCTGTGTGTAGAAGACATGTGTGTAGAAGTTCTTGTGGATCTCCTCGAGATTTGGGCAGCATAAAAGACAAAACCAGTTTTTATATTTCAGTGTAAATATTAACTCTTTGACCTATTCTAGGCAACTCAATAAGACAAATCTAATACAAAACTAGACAAGGTCTGGGGTCCCAAGGGAGTCAATGAAAACTGGGGACATCAGAATTTTAGCTGGAAGCACCTGACGAGGCAAAGTCTCAGGATCAAAAGCACCATGGACAGATTTACACATTCCCTCAAAGGAATACGTGGACATTCCTCAAGTTTACATTGTAGTCAGTTCCACTGAGTCCCTGAATATCCATTAGATGTGAGGAGAATCAGCCAGACACTGTCCAGTCCCATCTCTCTCCAACAATATTTCATTATAGAAGTCATAAATGAGCAACACAGTCAGGAACCCTGTCTCAGAAGCTATTCATGTTCTCTATTCCTGTTCCCCAATAAACCTTTCTTATTCTCAATCTCCTATGTTCTTTGAAATTCATTCTTTGATTCCACCGGACATGATCTTAGCACATGTATCAGATAGGGAGTTGTATTTCTCCTACATCAGCCTTTACTGAGGTTTAGTGTTCTATGTATTGGATGGATACTTTAAAACTTGTCTATACAGTCACAATAGATTATCCAATCTTTCTCCTCCCAATTTTCCACTTGATTTTCACTCATAAGAAAGAATAATATCATAGTTTGGTATATAGGTGTCTCAGAAGTGTTCTTTAGCTTCGTATGGGTGGAAGATTATCTTCTTTATCATCATGACCCAAGACCTCATTTCTTTGGCGAGAATGGTGTCAAGATTTAACAAAAAAATGGGTCATTAGTCGGATAGGTGTTCCCTCTGAAAAGCACTGCATCATACTTAAGAAAATGGTTGTCAAAAAGTCATGGGATCCTTTTAGCTGAGAGAGGTCTGGCTATGTCTGGGCATTTAAACAGTAACATACATCCCTAAGATCAGTATAAAGATTTCTGGAAATAGAAAGACCACTGATGCTATTGCTAGAGGACAATCTGGCCACCTGAGAATTGTTACATTCAACTCCTGGCTCAAATATTTCCTGGGTGTTGTACAAGCCTTCAGTCCTGGGTTAATATTCTAAAGTCCATTTCATTTCTCTTGGAAATAAGTGAAAGTGCTGTACTACAGGGAGGTTTAATGCAGGAGCAAATAGAAGTGTTTGCTTGAGTTTTTTGAAAGTCCACTGAGAATTTAATTCCCAAATTAAAATATGAGTATTAGACTTTTAATCACTTTGATTAATTGATAAAAGAGATCTTGTTATTTCATCATAACCTAGAATAGAGAAATAACAGAAGACAGTGATATCCCAAAGTCCCCTAAGTTGTTTGAATCCCTTAAGTTGTTTCCTCAGGAGATGAAAGAATCAATTGGTTTAATAAACTTTCCCTAACTTTCAAGTTTCATGAGAAGGATTAGGAAAAGGTATTTTACAAAAAGGCTGTAAAGCTGTGCTTTAGATTAAGAAACTATACTCCCCTCTTGGTTACACAGTTTAATAGGCATGGTTACCTTGTTGGAGAGTTCTTCAGCAGGACACGTGAAAGGATGTAGTAGAGAACTTCCATCTGCGGATAGTTACACTGGGAAAATACTTGAAGGAAGACTTGGAAAAAGCTGCACGGAGATGTGGGTGTGTAATATATTAATTATGAGATCCAGGACACATTCTTCAGACACTTTCCAAAGTCTTGCATGTAACTGTCTCATGAGAACTTGAGCAGGTTTTCAATATTATACCTAGTTCTGACGTCAGTTTGAGGTGTAGGATTTTAATACCGCTTCTCAGAACTCCTATGTGGACATTCTCATGGGTTTTCTTGAGATTTAGACAATGTGTACCTACAATCAATGGAATGAATACTTTGCAATCATAATATTCTTTGACAGCCCACGCATCTCTCCCACTCTTCAGTATTGCCTTCTTGAATAAATTTTATCACTGTTTTTGGCTGATTTTGTTCAATTATTTTTTCAAGGCAAGAAGAACCTTAAATCCAGCCAGAAAGATAACTGAGCAACTGGTGAGCCATTTCTATCCAACAATACATATAACTGAGGGCTATCTCTAAATATCTAGGGTAATACAATCCAGTTAACAATGAAGCCAGATCAGCTGGGCCTTTAAAATGCAAAAACTAATAATAAAACAAGGTGAATAGGTATGCAGAAAAATGTATCCTTTATATTTAAAAGTGTAAACTATCCCACGTCTTCAGACATCTAGAATTAACAGGCTTATGAATTACAGAGCACAGGTATAAGAGTTGGAACTATTTTCCATTCTCCAATGTGTTTTTCAACACCAAAAATAGGAGTATTCCAAAGACCATTAAAATTTTTGAAGGACTGTAAATTGTTCATTAGAACCCACAATTTTTAGTCTCTAGACTCAATGTATTTCCGTGTGTGTCAGATTTCTGAATTAATCTTTCTCCACTGGGGGAAAGTAGAGCACTAATTTTGGATGTATTTAAGTGCTGTTATTTAGATGAGATAAGATATCTCATCTTCACACAGGGTTTGAGCTTTCTGCCTTAATTAGGAACACATGAGAGAACAGAAAACCATCCTGACTACAGCTAAGGTTTCCTGAAAAATGTCCAGCCCCTTGTTTTCTCTTGATGTACCTGATGAGCACACTGACGAAGGAAGACTGGTCCAGACTAGACAGGGAGATGGAGAATGAGGCTCCAGTGCTAAGAAAAGGACTAATCCTCTCCTCTTCTACAATTAGAACTTCTGGGAGCTGCTGGGCAAAAATGCTAGTTATATTTATAGGATCTTATGATGGGTGGCCTTGGTCTTGCCCCTGGGCTCAGTCACAGCTGAGATCTCAGTGGACACACCCTAGATTCAGTCACTTCCAAAAGGTTTCACCTATGACCTTGGGAAACTTTCTGAGGACATTTTGAATAAGCTGTAACAAGGGCTCATGAATGGGTTTGTCTTAAACCTCAGAGGAAACTTTGGAGTAGAACTTTTTAGCTATACTGAAGTGGTGAGGACTTTGACAAGTCTTAGAGATAGACTAGAGGCTTTTTGTATGAAGCAGGCATATGGGTCCTTTGGGCATCAGGGTGGAATGTAATGGTATGTATGTAAATCTCTGCACATAATCTAATACACTCATAGGTGGAGATTTTGAAGGTAGCTGAATCAAAGGTATATGACACTGAATTAAGATCAGTCCACTAACTGGTTTAACACAATTATGTAAGTGGCTTAATGGTTTTAAGGAAGAGAGAAGACCCATTCAGGATGAGAGTGGCCCAACCAGAAGGCTCATAGCTTCAGTGGAACAAAAAGGGAAAGAGGCTTGCAGTTCAAGGCCTCCTGCCTGTCGTGTCAGGAAATGTTTTTCCTCCCTCCACCCTGCCGCTGTGCCTTGGGATCGGCCAACTATTAATTGAAATTTCTAAAACTGTGAGTGAAATAAACCTTTCCTTCCTTAACTTGAAGGTGTTGAGTACATGTCTTAGGAATGAGAAAATAAACATGACACTAACCTAGCTGAATAACTGCATCATAACTTAGACTTCTGTCCTCCAACCATGTCACTCCATTTCCTAGGAGGTTCCCAGCCTACCCATGGGTGCTCAAGAGATTCACACACTGCTTCCTGTCAAAGGATCTTCGAGTCAAGGTGATAGCAATCTCTGCATGTAGTAAAATATTCCAAGGGGGTGTGAGTAGTGACAGTCAAACTCAGATCTCTCATTCTGAAAAACAACTGCAGCAGAAGTGTCCATGTACAAAGCTAATGCTAAAGCTTTCCTCTGCCATTATCCCTGAAGAAGTAAGTGGGGCCACACTGCCTGCTTTTTCTGTGCCTGCACAGGCCCTTTCCTCCTCATCTTCTTACTTCTTGATCCACAACAACCACTGGTTTCTCCTTTCTCAGCTACAGTTAACATATGTCTTGTGATATGCTCTGAGATAAATCAAAACCAGAGTCAGCCCTCTGAATATCAAGTAACTGTGCTTATTAGCTTCCTTAATATCTGTTTTGTTCAAATTTGCTATTAAACCTGTAATTGTCCCTGAAATCATTTTCTGCTCTGTCAATGAAATAGTCTGTTATAATGATTCTATCACAGAAGATCAGTATTTCTCTCCGCCTTCTCAAATGTCTTACTTACTTGTCTCATGGCTGAAACAAAATACCTAACAAGTAAAATTAAAAGAGGAAAGATTTATTTAGCTTCAATTTTGTACAGGTCTTAGTCCATAATGGGCTTGCTAGGGTCCTTGAAATCAGCATTGCCTCATGAATCAATTCCAGCGCCACACATTCGAGATACAACCACCAGTGAAAGAGCTCCACCTATGACCACATGAGATTTGGGGGCCCATCTAAACACAAACCATAACACCCCATATTTGGAAAGTACCTTGCCAAGATTTATTATTTTTTTGGAGGCAACGAAGAAAATGACACCATAGTTTCAATAGATCTAATGTCCCTCCCATTTTGCAATGAAAAGCCTAATTTAACAATGGTCATCTATGTAACAGAGAAGAAATTCTACCAAGCTCACATTATCTCCCCAAAATCTCAAAAGATAGGAAAACAATTAGGACTAAAACACTTTCTCTGGACTAGTCTCTGGTTTTCAGTAAATTAAGGACTAAAAGAAGAAAAAAAGGGAAAAATAGGAAAAAGTCGATATTGAGATGTCATAATAGTGAAAGAGAGTTGTTGTCCTCAGTGATTGCAGTGAGTTAATGGAACAACCTGCCCAGAAATCATCGGTCTCAAGACACTGAGAATTTTAAGAGCACTAACAAGAAAGGAAACTGAGGCAGAACAGGCTCAAATTTCTTTCCCATGGGCATAAGAGGGAGATTGAAGCAGACTGCTCCAGTGATACTGATCCCCTGAGGTTGGAGAGTAGCAGAGATGCTAATTGTTTTATCTGGCTGACCTACCGGGTCTCACATTATTGTATGAGATATAGCGGTTCCCAAATCTAACAGCAAGGGAGGAGCAGAAGGGCAATGAGGCTCCCCAGGAAGAATGGAGAGTGCAAATCTCAACAATCTCTTAAATCTACCATGATTTACGAAAGCTACAGATAGTTAAAGGAAGGGCAAACTGATAAAAGGAGTTTCAGCATGACTTCCAAATCTGAAAGCTATTTGTGTATGAAGCTATAATACAAAGCCCCGCTGCCCCACAAAGTTAAAGAAGGAAATTTCAGACAACAGGAAGAAATTCTGGAGAGCGTTTATTGAAAGTATAAGAAGAAAAATAAAGCTCCAAGTAGTGAGCAGGTATTCTAGAAAGTGGGTTGCCCCCCTGGGCCCTTTATCTGGAACTTTTCATGGATATGCACAGCGCGGAGATTTTCTCAGTCAACCAGAAATCACCCATTGCAGGTGGGCCCGTGCTTTTAGAATAACCTGAGTCTCACCAGGGATTTAGTTCTGTGGTTCTGGCACCTGCCGTAACCACATACAACAATGCCAGGAGGGACACTCACGTTATCAGCAAAAGGAACCACATACCACAGTGTCAGGTGTGGTGGCTCACACCTGTAATCCCAGCACTTGGAAGGCAGGGGCAGGATGATTGCTGTGAGTTCAAGGCTGAGCTTAGGGCCAGCCTGAACTACAAAAGGAAGATCCTCTTTCAAAACAAAACAAAACAAAAATAAACAAGCAAACAATAAAAAAACCCTGGGTCTCAGGCCCCCTAAAATTAGCATGAAGACTCTAAAATGAACATTTTTAAAAAGTACTATTTATTTTACATTTTTATTTTTTGAAACTAGAGCTGGATATAGGAAGGACTTGCATTCCATTTCTCCTAAGGATTCCTTTCCAGGTCAAATCAATTCCACTGACAATTCTTATTTTAATTCTTATCAGTGTAGCTGATAACTCATATTCCATCTCAGGCTCTTTCTCTGGCTTGCTGCTGTAAATAATGTACATAACTAAACTGCCTTTTACAACAGACATCAACATCACAACAAAATTCTTAGTTATTTGAACTATCACTTAATTATTTTCAAGATGTAATAACTATGTTTTCGTTTTTGTTTTAATTACCTTGCTCAAACTACAGCATTTGCTCCATGTGACTACAGAGTGCAGGGACTAACCACTCTTCAGTGTGTCTCCTCAATGAATCAGAACAGAATAGAGTCATATGAAGCCCAGGGAAGAAAAGAAGGATGGACTTGAGGTGGATAAAAGCAGACAACCTCCTCTTGTACCATTCAACTCTTTCAATGCCATTTGAATAAAAGTATTTATCTATTTTATTGGCTTCCAGATACAAAGTGATACTTAACAATGTTATGTACAGGATTTGGGTCATGCTTGTGAATTCCTGCCCTTAAAAAAATACTACAATTCTTTCTCAGTAAGTGTAACTAAAAACGGGGCTTATTCCTTTCCTCTCATTGTTCTGTTTAATGGTCAATTAATTCTCATTGCAAAAACCTTTTTTTTTTTTTCTCACAAATACAAATGTGTGTTGTTTTTATTGACTGCTCCACAGCCTTTTGATTTTCTTTCCTAATCAAGGTTTTCATTTTGCAGTTCTTCATCTAGTTTAACCTGAGACTTTCATGTTAGGCAGTGCCAGCAGAGTCCAGCTAGTGTGCCATTGTTAGCTTTCTTAGTTCATACTTGGTATGGCCCCATTTCTTCGAGCGCCTTGGAACTGTAATTTAGACAATGATACAGAAAGAGGTTTTTGAATTTCTTAAGTGCAAAATAAAAGGCCTTCAAAATATTATTAAAATAACTATTTTAACATTGCATATTAATGTGTTTCATATTTTTCTCACATTCAGAATTTGATCAAGTCCATTTTAGAGTACTTGCAAAGTAAATTCCTGATATATATGAGCACTCCAGATATTTTGAGATGTTACTTAAAAGCATACATGTGCTTTAGACAATCTGATAACTACAGTATTGTCTTTGCTGCAACACAAGCATGATATCACCTGTAGCTGATGTATATACTGAGAAAATCACTGTACATCATTAAAAATGTCTGAGACTAATGTATAAAATATTTCTTTATCAGAAATGATAGTTATTTATATTGTAAAACTATTTTTGGAATTCTAAAGAACTTAACATCTACTTTTAAAAATGTGTATGGCCGGGGATTTAGTTCAGTGGTTCCGGCACCTGTCTTGCAAGCACAAGGACCCAGGTTCAATTCCCTGGTAACTACATAAAATACTGTGCGTGGAGACTCACACCCAGCAGCAACCAGTACCACATACCACAGTGCCAGGCGAGATGGCTCACACCTGTAACCCCAGCACTTTGGAGGCAGAGGCAGGATTGCTGTGATGTAAGTTTGAGGCTGAGCTCAAGGCCAATGTAGAACTTTCATTTTCCTAATTTGAACAGAATGTCTGATACCTTGACTTGTAATGTTTTAATTTATTTTTTATCTTTATTGGTACATTAAATATACACATCATGATTGCACTCCATAATGGGGATTTGTACCAGTATAAGACACAACTTAATTCTCATTTTTTCCCATAGCCCTACCCACCCTACCACCCCCCCATATACATAAAATTTGTTTCCTTACTTTTTTGGTACAATCTCAACATTTTCGCCCTTCACCCTATTTTACATTGAGCATTTTCTATTTCACAATATATAACATACAATGCTAGGACTCATTTACATCTTTATTTTCTCATACCAATCATTTCTTCTTAAATGGACATACCTTGACTCATAATTTAACTCAGAGTAGAGGACTGGGAGGACGTCCTGCATCCGATTATCCTGTCATAATAATATGAACAACAAAAGGAAAAGGAAGACGGGAAACCAGAGACTGACAAGAGGGCAAGCAGGATTTGAGGATGCTCTTGTGTCACTGTTTGATTGAAAGTGTTTGCCTCTTTATGCATATTTAATTTTATAATTTTCCCATAGAATTTATTGTACCTTCTCACTGTTATGAAGAAATTAAATATCTTAAATTAACGTAGTATGAACAACTCACTAAAGTGTTATTACATATATTATTTTGCTAAAGTGACAAAAAATCATACGTTACAAAAGTCATATCTTACAAAAATACACCCTACTAAAATCTATACTATTTGCCACTATTGATTCCCTAATTCAAAGTTTTCAAAAGGTAAAATTTTAAAAATGAGTAATTGTGCTTTATTTTAATGAAATGCAGTTAATTTCAATCTCAAATCAAAATTATTTTGTATATTGGAAAATGTGTTTTAAATTACTTTTCTAGAATGTTTACACCAAACTATGAGGTTATTTAAAGTTTAAAAGCAATTAAAAAACCTTAACAGCTTGAATACTTTATTAATAAAATAAAGGCTAAAATAGTAAAGAAAAACTATCTTACACAATATATCATAGTGTCTCATGGAGTATTAGTGAGAAATTGCAATTTAACAGGTGATGTATCACACTAACTTGCTCAAATATTTACATTTTTTGATTTATTAGTTAATATATACAGTTCATTGAACTTAATTTTTGAGTCATTCCTACTGTACTGAATTAAAACCTCATGGTATAACTTCATGTCAGAAATTATAAAACAGTTTCAGCAATATGAAAATAGATTTATTTTTACAGAAAAATATTATCAAAGCATTATATGTTGGCAAAATCTAGTTAGATACACATAGCTCAGCTATATGTAGGAGATTAGAGTATCCAGGGTGAAACTTTGATATTATCCTAAAATTGTGTCTAGCACAATTCCTAACTTGATATGAAATACTTAGCACTTTAAATACTAACAATTTAAATCATGTTAGGCATACAAACCCATCAATCATAATTGTTGGTCAAAATAGCCTCAAACATGTCATGTTCTAAAAATTAAAAGAAAAGAAAGAATAAGTATGAAAGCTGAAACTTCTATGTATTAACACTACAATAATTTATCTCCTTCTATCTGTTCCACTCTGAGCCAACTAGGTCTCTTCCCACATATTCTTACATCCAAGAAAAGAGAGATTTTATATCTACATTATTTACAAGCAGTTTATTGGTGTCCTTAGTATAGGGAGAGAAAAGAGAACAGGATGTCTGCAGGAGAAAGTACAATCTGTTTCATCGTATTTATTTGACAAAAATGGTAGCAAGAAAAAGAGGAAAATCAACTCATTATAATTAGTAAATAATTTTAGCACAGAATCATTATTTGCTGTTAATGTTTTTTAGAGTTTCATCACTTTTTTACACTGAAACTTTATATCACTAGGAATGATTTTCTGTACCTATTCCTTCTGGAATACAATAGTTAGAAATAACAAGAGGTCTAATTAAAATAATCTGAGAAAGGGTGTAGAAATTTTCCAAAATATCAAGTTTCTCAGTGAAAAACATGCAATACAAGGCAAGGACAATGTGATGAGTGACTTATTCTTTTTCTTCTCTGTCTTCTCCATGCTCCTCCTTGGAATTTATCTTTCAAACATCATACAAGTGGTTCAGATGTTATGTTGGGAAAAGTTGGAAACTGAATGAAGAATGGGAATTTTAATGATGCATAAATATCACTCAAAAATATACAATTTTATGAATAAGCTATTACTTGTGCCTCAGGTAACTTCAGGGGAAAGTTGCACCTTTCATATGCAGAACCATTATGGTCAATAATAAAAAAATAAAGGTTTATGGTTTTTGGCAACAAGATTTTGTCATCTGAAGTATTTATTTTACAAAGAAAATACTAATTATAAGTTACTCACAGGAAAAATGATTGTTTCTAATACATAGAGCTTAAAAAATGTATTACATCACTCCTGGGTATGTGAAAAGGTAAAATACGTAAGTTCCAGGAGAAGATAGAGTTTTTAATGATATTTAGAGAAAATCTTGAAATACACATTTCTCAACCTACAACTTCTTCTCCAAAATTCTGTGCATAGAAATTTTCTGTTTAGTGAGATTTATCTAGATGCATGTTTATCATTTCTTAATTTTAATTTTCTACTAGAATTTTAAAACACCAAATTTGTGACAAATTTTAGAAATAACTTTGTTGTGTTAATCCAATGCAAGTCACTATGGTTAAAAAAAAAGAGGCATTTAACCTCATCTTTGACAAGGAGCCAAAAATCCTCAATGGAGGACAGATAGCCTCTTGAACAAATGGTGCTGGAAAAACTGGGCTTTAACTTGCCAAAGACTAAAACTAGATCTAACACTTTCACTGTGTACCAAGCTAAAATCAAAGTGGATAAGAGACCTAAATATTAAAACAGACACTCCAATCCTTCTGCAAAACAGGTTAGGTAAAACTCTTGAAGACATTGGCTTAGGGAAAGACTTCATGAGCAAGACTTCTATAGCACAGGAATTGGCTGAGGAAATCAACAAATGGGACCTCATTCTTTTAAAAAGCTTCTGCACAGCAAAGGAAACCACCAACAGTGCAAATAGGCAACCAACAATGTGGGAAAAAATCTTTACCAGCTGTTCTTCAGATAAAGGGCTACTATCAAGAATATATAAAGAGTTCAAAAAAATCAGCCCACCCAAATTTAATGACCCAATTCAAAAATGGGCATCTGAAATGAACAGGTATTTTTCAGAGGAAGAAGTAAGAGCAGCTAAGAAGCATATGAAGAAATGCTCAACATCATTAGTCATTCGAGAGATGCAGATGAAAACAATATTGAGATTTCATCTCACTCCACATAGAATGGTTGCCATTTCAGAATCAGCCAACGGCAAATGTTGGCGAGGCTGTGGAGAAGAAAGAACCATTCTCCACTGTTGGTGGGACTGTAGACTCATACAACCCCTGTGGAGATCAGTTTGGAGAATCCTCAAAACACTAGGATTGATGGTTCCATTTGACCCGGCCATTGCCCTGCTAGGTATATACACACACAAGAATTAAAAGACTCATATCACAGAGACATATGTGCACCCATGTTTATAGCAGCCCAATTTGTTATTGCTACATCTTGGAAACAACTCAAATGTCCATCAACTGGAGACTGGATAAAAAAGCTGTGGTTCTTCTACAGAATGGAGTACTACTCTGCCATAAAAAATGATAAGTTTGAATCATTTCTACTTAAATGGACATACCTTGAGGATATTCTCATAAGTGAAATAAATAGGGCACAGATAGGTACATATTGCATCTTTTCTCTGGTATGAGAAAATAAAGATGTAAATGAGTCCTAGAATTGTATGTTATATATTGTGAAGTAGAAAGTGCTCAATGTAAAATAGGGTGAAGGGGAAAAATGTTGAGATTGTACCAAAAAAGTAAGGAAATGAATTTTATGTATATGAGGGGGGGATGGTAGGGTGGGTAGGGCTAGGGAAAAAATGAGAATTAAGATGTGTCTTATACTGGTACAAATCCCCATTATGGAGTGTAACCATGATGTGTATATTTAATGCACCAATAAAGATAAAAAAAAGAGGCATTTATGCAACATTTCAGAAATGAATTTGTTGTGATTTTGAACTGCACATTTAAACACCGAACTGTATGTATTAGTTAAATAGTTTCCAAATTTTATCTTATTTTTCGTATGATTTTATTCAAAAACTTTTCAACATATTATATTAGATTTTCATTTTCATTTGTTTACCTCTTCAGGAAATAAAAATATGTAGAGCGAGCTATTATGATTCTATTCATATTACATCTAGACCTATAGTGTCACAAAGAGCAACATTCAAGTCAGCTAGACTAATGGTTAGAATATATTAAATTCTCATTAAATAAAGCAAAAAAGTATTCTACTCTTGCTTCTGACATTTGGACCAATAATGTAGATACTTTTAAAGTAATACAGAATGCTACTCATAAACTTACCATAGAGAAAATAATAAATTTTACATTTAGCTCATTTATTTATTGCCAGAGCTCTAAAATTTAATTTGATTCTGTTGTCATGCATAAATATTTAAGTATAGTTGGATTAGATAATTACATATTTCTATTTCTATATAACATATATATATGTAATGATATAATGTACTGTTTTTATTAGCTCATCTATAAAAAGCAACTCATAAAATTGATAGTCATTTCTAAAATACATGTTTATAAAGACTTGATTGTATTTATGAATATACAAAAATGCTCTAATGGAAAATTTTGGATAAACTGATTAAGACAACAGAGCAGTAGAGATTTGTAATGTATTTATCTGAAATAGTGTACCTAAACATGAAAAGATGTTCAATCTTATGAGCAATTGTAAATGTACCAATCAGACAAGACTGACAAATGACACTGTCAGTAAATATTACTCCTTGGGGACCTTAAATGGATGAAATTACTTTGGCTAGAAGTTAAATATGGTACTTGGAGACAATGTTTGCACAGAAGCTAGATAACCATACATCTGTTTATTTTCTTTTGTAGATGAATAAAATTATAACCAATGTCATTTCATAAAGCAAAATATGTGTTTATACTTCCAAATTTGTTTCCTTGTACAAACATTTCATGTATTAATAATAGCATTAAAGTTCTAAAATGCAGTTTATCCATAGAGTGAATGATATTAGTAAAATCGACATGATTACTTAAATGACACAGTGTCATGTTGATTTTACTAACATCATCACTCATTTCATGGATAAATTGAATTTTAGAACTTTAATGCCATATAATATATATATTCCTTATATAACTTTAATGCTATATATACTTTATATATAGTAACTTTATATATAGCAACTTTAATGCTATATAAATAAATATATATGTATGTATATAAATATATACATACATATATATTTA